>CAUYRH010027279.1:0-12661 GCA_963574655.1 Perodicticus potto | reverse complement strand
CATTAAAATTATATATTGCTTTGGGTAGTATAGACATTTTAACAATATTGATTCTTCCCAGCCATGAGCATGGTATGTTTTTCCATTTGTTAACATTTTCAGCTATTTCTTTTCTTAAAGTTTCATAGTTCTCTTTATGGAGCTCTTTCACATCCTTTGTTAGGTAAACTCCCAAATATTTCATCTTCTTTGATACTACTGTGAAAGGAATAGAGTCCTTGACTGTTTTTTCAGCTTGGCTATTGTTGGTATATATAAAGGCTACAGATTTATGGGTGTTGATTTTGTAGCCTGAGACACTGCTGTATTCCTTGATCACTTCTATAAGTTTTGTAGTAGAATCCCTGGTGTTTTCCAGATATACAATCATATCATCTGCGAAAAGTGAAAGTTTGATCTCTTCTGACCCTATGTGGATACCCTTGATTGCCTTTTCTTCCCTAAGATGTGATCAATTTTGGAGTATGTTCCATGGACTGATGAGAAGAATGTGTATTCAATTTTATTAGGATGAAATGTGCTGTAGATGTCTGTTAAATCCAGATGTTGAATGTTTAAGTTTAAATCTAAAATTTCTTTACTTAGCTTCTTCTTAGAGGATCTATCCAACACAGCTAAAGGAGTATTAAAATCTCCAACTACTATGGAGCTGGAGGAAATCAAGTTACTCATGTCTATTAGAGTTTTTCTTATAAATTGAGGTGCATGCTGGTTAGGTGCATAAATATCAATAATTAAAATCTCATCATATTGAGTATCACCTTTAACAAATATGAAATGTCTGTTTTTATCCTTCCTTACTTTGATTGGTTTAAAGCCTATTCGTATGTGCAAATAAGATTGCAACACCTGCTTTTTTCTGTTTTCCATTTGCCTGGAACATAGATGACCATTCCTTCACCTTGAGTCTAAATTTTTCTTTTAAGGTAAGATGAGATTCTTATATGCAGCAGATATCTAGCCTGAGTTTTTGTATCCAGTCAGCCAACCTATGCCTCTTTAGAGGACAATTTAAACTATTCACATTAATTGAAAATATTGATAAATTTTTAGAAAATCTAGTGGACATTTTTAATCCTTTCATCGCTGTGGAAGTTGGAATTTGATAAAAGTTTCTGGATGAGTTTACTTTTGCATTGGAGGATTATACTGGTCATTATGGAGGATAGGTGTGAGAATATCCTGGAGAGCTGGTTTCTTCAACATGTGGATGTCATTAAAGTATTTAATTTCTCCATCATAAATGAAACTGAGTTTGGCTGGATACAGGATCCTGGGTCGAAAGTTGTTTTGTTTTAGGAGATTAAAATTCGATGACCATTCTCTTCTAGCTTGAAAAGTTTGATCAGAGAGATCTGCAGTTATTCTCATATTTTTCCCCTTGTAGGTTATCAATTTCTTGTGTTTGGTTGCTTTCAAAATTTTCTCCTTCATATTTACTTTAGTGAACTTAATTATCATGTGCTTGGGTGATGTCTTATTCAGGTTGAGTTGTGCTGGGGTTCTGAAACTGTCTGCTATCTGAATTTCCGAATCTCTTGGCATGTCTAGAAAGTTCTCTTTCATAATCTCAGGAATAAAAGACTCTGTGTTTTGTGAAGCTGCTTCATGGCTTTCGGGGATCCCTATGAGGCGAATTTTGGTTTTCTTCGAATTGTCCCAGAGTTCTCTGAGAGAGATATCTGTTTTTGCCTTCCATTTCTCTTTCTCTTTGGGAAAAGAGCATTAGAAAGCTTTGTCTTCCATGTCAGAAATCCTTTCTTCTGCTTGCTCCTTTCTGTTACTGAGGGATTCTACTGCATTTTTCAGATTTTTAAGGGCTGCAACTTCTTGTCTCAATGTCTCAAAATCTTTGGTCATTTTGTCTTTGAATTCGTTGAATTGTTCAGACATCTTTTGGATTACTGTTTGAAATTCTAATTGCATCTTTTCCTCCATTCCGCTGATCTTATTTGCAATCCAGATTCTGAATTCGATTTCAGACATCTCAGCCATTTGCCTATGCAGGAGATCTTGTGCTGGGTCTGCCTTGTTGTTCCTTGGAGTAGTTGGTCTCCTCTGATTATTCATATTGCCAGAGTTTTCCCATTGATTCCACCCCATGATTGTTTTTCACCCTTGCATCTGGCCGTCCTCAGAGTTGGGAAGGTGTCTCTCGAAGATTAGACCCTGGCGGGAACACTCTGTTATTGCTGGAACTTTGTAGTGAGTGACCCTGTGTAGCTTTTCTGGGACTGCCCCAGCAAAGGAGTTCTGGCTGCGGGACCAGCTCCGGAGTATGGCACCCTGGGATCCAGCAGCAGGGCGTGGGATGGTGCACACAGTTCTGGGAGTGCCAGGTGTGGGGCTGCGTGATCAGAGGCAGACTTCCTGGCCGAGGGTGGGCCTACAGAGGCCTGGCAGTCACCCATGGAGTCCCTGGCATAGGGTCTGCTTGTGGAGGCCCTGCACGCTTGGGGCGCAGGGGTGCACAGTTGCTGGGGGAGTTCCTGGCTAGGGGTGTGCTTGCGGGAGCCTAGCGGTCGCTGGTGGGATTCCTGGCAGAAGGCATGAGTGTGGGGGCCTGGCAAGCATGGAGCACAAGTCCACATGGTTGCCAGGGGAGTTCCTTGTCAGGGGTGGGCCTGCAGAGGCCCTACGGTTGCCAGACACAGGCCTGCATGGACACTGGGGGAATCCCTGGCCAGGGGTGGACTGCAGGGGCCCACTAGTTGTCAGCAGAGTCCCTGATAGAAGGTGGGACTGCAGAGGCCCTTCAAGTGCTGGGTGTAGGGCTGCGCAGTTGTCCAGGAAGTTTTTGGCCCAGGGTGGGCCTGCTGCGGTCTGGTGGTCACCGGCGGAGTCCCTGGCAGAAGGCTGTCCTGCTGAGGTGCTGTGGGTGCCAGGCGGAGGCCTGCGCAGATGCCAGGAGTGTCCCTGGCTGCGGGCCTGGTGGTCACGGGCAGAGACCCTGACAGAAGGCAGACCTACAGAAGTCTGGCAAGTGCAGGGTGCAGGGCCAGGTTGTCGCCTGGGGAGTTCTTGGTGGGGGATGGGCCTGCAGAGGCCTGGCGGTTGCCGGCGGAGTCCCTGGCAGAAGGCTGGCCTGCGGAGGCCCCATGGGTGCCAGGTGAAAGCCCGTGCAGTTGCCAGGAGTGTCCCTGGCCGGGGGCAGACCTGTGGGGGCCTGGAGGTCATGGGCGGAGTCCCTGGCAGAAGGCAGACCTGCAGGGGCCCTGTGGGTGCCAGGTGGAGGACCCCGTGGTTGCAAGGGGAGTTCCTGGCCCGGGGCAGACCTGTGGAGGCCTGGCGGTTGCCATCAGAGTCTCTAGCAGATGGCGGACCTGCAGGGGCCCTCTGGGTGCCAGACAGAGGCCTGCATGGTCACCGGGGGAGTTCCTGGCTGGGGGCGGACCTGCAGAGGCCTGGCAGTCGCCAGCCGTCTCTAGCAGACAGCGGGCCTGTGGAAGCCCGGCAAGCATGGGGTGCAGGGCCAGGCCGTTGCCTGCGGATTCCCCAGCTGGAGGGAGGGAGTCTTGCTGTGGGCCCCCCTCCCCGCAGAGTCTTTTCCCGGTGGGGCGCTTGTTCCTGTAAGCGGAGGTGGGGGCACTGCTCAGGGACCTCCTCCCTCAGTCTCAGTGGGGGTTAGGCTTGTGGTTCGTCAGGTAAGCGGGGAAGGGTATACTGTAAGTTCAGAATGGTGGGGAAAACTTTAGTTCAGTTGTTTTTCTGCCTAGCAATAGAGTTTTCAGAGTCACACTAGGGTACTCTGGCGAAGCACACCCCACTTCCCACAGCACTCTTCTGTGGGGTGAGACAAGAGGTCCACATTTCACTGCTTGTCTGTAGAAAACTCGCAGGAGCAAATGAGGAGAAAAAAAAAAAGGAAACAGAAAAGCAAGAAACTCAGAGCTTTCTTGGGGGAGGGGACAGACACTTTTCCTTTCAGATGAATTTTTTACCTGAAGCTTGCTTTCTTGGAGTTGCAGCTTGCCTCAGTAGAGGTGACCCGCAGGTATTACTTCTCTCTCTTGGCTGGGCTCCCAGTATTCAGCTGAATTGCTCAGTTTCAGGAGGTTATTTTCCCTTTTGGACAGGAACCTTTTTCGGAAGCTACTTCCAGTCAGCCATCTTGCTCCGCCCCCCCAATTATTGCTTTTATAATGAAATTTCATTAGATCTTTTTTTTTCTTTTGTCATCCAGATGGTTGTTTTACTCTAATGCTTTCTCAAGAACTTTTACAACCAACCCTTCCCAGGCCAAAGGGCTAGTCTTTAATAGAAAGGGACTTTCTCAGAAACCCAGGGAAAGGGACAATGATAGGTATTCTGAGATATAGTGTTCTGGTGGTATTGCCTAAGAGTCTTTGAGATCATACCAAGAGACTCTAATAAAAAAGCTGATGAGCTCTTGAGACTGCTGTTTTAGCCAGTTCATGCTGCTATAACAAATTACCATAGACTGGGTGGCTTATGTGACTAACATTTATTCCACACTAGGAAGGCAAAGATAAAGGGGCTGGCAGATTTGATGTGGTTAAGGCCCTGTTCTTGGTTTGCAGATGGTTTTCTTCTTGTATCCTCACATGGTATAAATATAGAGAGAAGCAGCAGTAAACTCTCTAGTGTTTCTTCTGACAAGCACACCTATCTCATCATGAAGGCTTCATCCTTATGAACTAGTTAACCTCAAATACTATACAATAGATTGGGCTTCAGCATACGAATTTTGAAGGAAAATTCAGCCCATAGCCACCACCAAACGATATCAAGCAGAACAAAATTAATTCCACGTGACTGAGTAAACTGATACAAGATAATTAAAATTTTTTAATAGCTTTCTTTTAAAATATTACTGGCTCTTTAATGTTTTATTTTCTGTATATAAGAAAACATCTTTCCTCTTTCTTTTGAGCTATCTATGACTCATAACAATCTAGTAAATTATACTTTTGAAAACAAGTTTGAGACATTTATCTTTTTCTCCTTGCCTGATCCCTGCAAAAAAAATCAAAAACTTTTATTGAGTATTCTTATTTTCATGGTAATCTAGTTATTTGTGTATTTGCAATAAAAATATGTCCTCCTAGTAATAAGATGTAATTAAAAAAATTGGGAATATTACCAACGTGTTGACTACAATGTCATGTTTAGAAATGATGCATAAAATTAGATATAATCAGACAGCTTTAGGGAACAAAACCCTCTCAAAAAAGCTGATACCTAGAATATGGGGTTCCCAGACTTACAGGGGAGTAAGAAAGGTCACTTCTTGGCAGGACCACGAACATTAGGATATTTGGTGGGGGGGCCTCAAGAAGACAAGGATTCACTCAAGGTACTGTAATTGTAGATGAAATCTAATGGCAAATATTTGGCTTGGTCTTAGCCTTAAGCAGATTTTAAAAGTTCAGTCTGAGAGTCCTTATAAAAATTTCTTAAAGCAAACTTAAGGCCTGTATGGTCAATTACTGTTCTTCCTGAACTTAAATAATCAAATCACATTTAATGAGACCCAAATTATTTTGTAAACAATAATAGTATTACTTTGATTGTCTTTAATCAAAAAGGGAGTGACTATAGAGAAAAAAATTATGTTTCAATGAAAAATTATAATGTACTCTTGTGGGTGATATTCTGATTCTATTCATTGTTTTGAGGTCTTATTTCTACCTGTAAATTGAACTTAATCTGGTCATTTTAAACATTTTTTCAACCCTTAACAAATCTTCTATTCCGGTTTTCTTCAATATCTTGTTAAAACTCTCCAAATTGATTTTTCCAGTCTTTTTCTTTCTCTCCTGACTTGGCATCACTGAGAATGAAAACTTGACTGCTCAGATTATAAATGGGACTTTAGCTGTCTTCTATCTACCCTTTACACCATGGTCTAAAAAATTCCTGCATGCTGAAGCTAGGAAAAGAGATGTAACCTACCAAGTTCTCATCACTAGCACAAACCACTTATGGGCAGCATTTGTGCCAAGAGCTGCTACTACATGGGCCACACAAAAATTGTACAGGAACTTTCATATTTTCCAAACTCTGCTCTAGAATATAACCATAACTGTGATATTGTTACCACAAACACTTACACCTCACACTGACAATTCCATCATATGGCCACTGCTGTTGTCACTCTACCATCTAAAAACACTTAAAGCTCTATGTCTAGAAATCTTCTCAACTCACTGTCCTCTAGACTCAAAACTGAGTTTATAGTCTGCTCCAGTCACTAATATTTGTTTTTCTTTTTGTTTCCACATAGATATTCCTCATTAAGTACCTGATCGTTCGTATTACCCATCAAATATCCTCTACTCCCACATCTCAGCAGATGGTCAGCTGGTCTTTAGTTTACAAAAGGTAATTCTTTTTTTTTTTCTTCCCTCAGAGACAACTTTTATAATGAATTTAGTGTATACACTATCAGTTCATGATTTTATTATACTATATGTATATGTAGCCTGAAACCTCAGACTACTATTCTTAAATAATGCATGTATCATACTGCACATATTTTTTATAATAGTTTATTTCATTTAAATTTATTTGGTAGATCTATCCTCATGCTGGTACATACATATGTACCAATTTCTTTCATATAAATACATTGAATAAATATACCATATTTTATTTGTCCACTAGCAAGAGCTCTTCTTCATAATCAATGTTATCTGTTAATAGTTATAGAAATTTTATTGAAATGATAGGCTCTGTTGTTTTATTGGAAAGTCACTCTAATCTGTTTTCAAAGATAGCTTACCAGCATATGTTTTTAATAACCCTTTGATGATTGCTGACTTATGATGATGATGTCTATTCTCCCTTCCCTGTTCTCTATCATGAGGTTTTCCATTCTTCTGAAAACCCAAGGAAATTTTTGGAGGGCTTTTTTCAGGAAGTGGTTATATACTGAAGAAAGCCTATGATTATAATATCTCAGAAAATCAAAGTCTGGCATTTGCCCAGCCTCTGGATGCAAAATAACCCCCTCCTTCTTACCTGCAATGCAATTCTTATTAAATAACCAAGTTTTATTTAAAATTCTGAATCTGTGGTTCTATTTGTTATAACATCATTCTTTGGTCAATTTCCATTATATTTTTAGAGGTTTGCTATTACAAAAATGCTGCATTGGGAATCTATCTATCTATCTATCTGTCTATCTACCTACCTACTACCTACCTATCTATCTAGGTCTGTCTTCTGGGTTCTTATGCAAGAAACTATATGAAAGTTTCTACAGGATGAATACTTGGAATTTGAATTTTTGAGTCATAAGATTTGAGTATTTTTAGTTTTTCTAGATACTGCCAAATTGATGTTCTTGAGTGGCAATTATAATTTGCTCGACTTCCAATGTGGAAGAGTTTCCTTTTCCTGTCACTTTTGTCAACAGTTGGTATTGTCAGACATTTATTCTGTTTGGTGAAAGTGGTATGTCTTTGTTATTTTCATTTATATTTATTTGATTGTTTGTGACATTGTTCTCTATTCTCTCCCACTAATCTGTTTATCTATTCTTACATAAATAACATAACACTTTAATTATTATAGTTTTATAATAAGTGTTGAATTCAGTGGAAACCTATGCTCATTCTATCATGCAACACTACATAATATCACTGCCTCAATATTCTACATTTTACTTTTGCTCAGCTCTTTCCAGTATCTTATCTTTGCAAAATCTTGTAAGTTTCTAGAGGACAAGGAATGTTTATTAGGCACTATGTGTATATGATGTATAGGTTAATTCCTATTGCATCTTTCTTACCACCTAATGTGGTGTGACACAGCAGGTAGATGAATGAATGAATAATGAAACAGATCTCTGCCCCAGCATGATAGGGTGAGTGAATGAAGATTTCATTAGGCTGTGGCCTCTGCACTAATGGGGCCTCTTCTAACTTTATCAAAGTTTCTGGAAGGAGTGCTATTAAAGCTGGTTCCTGAGTTCTTGCTTTAGTTTTTAGAACATTATTCCAATGGGTCATGTCTGCCTCAGAGCCAAGAGAGTATCATTTGTAAAATAGGGCAGGAAGGAGTAATCTCTAAATGGTGTACAGTATTTGCTCATTGTATCTTGTACATAATTGAAAACGATGAATTAATAATAGAAGCCCAGATTGAGCTAGTTACAAAAATAATAGCAATAAATGGCAATAATGATCATAACAACATTATCATTTATACATTCGTTTCTCTTTTATACTAGGAGATTTATTCTTTTAACATAATGCATTATTCCTTTTTTAAACCACTGAAATAATTTGCCAAAGGATAGACAAATGAACCAGTAACTCAATTTTAATAAAATGCAAAAGATTTGTCTTTGATTTTTGACCCGATTTCTCCCACTCAAATCCCACTTGAAAAGATGTAGCATACTTTAAATATCTAATTTTATATATTTATTTATGTTTTGAGACAGTCTTGCTCCGTCACAGGCACTAGAGTGCCATGGCCTTAGCCTAGCTTGTAGCAACCTCAGACTTCTGAACTCAAGCAGTGCTCCTGCCTCAGACTCTCAAGTAGCTGAGATTACAGGTATGCGCCACCTTGTCTAGGTTTCTATTTTTAGTAGAGATGGGGTCTTGCTTTGGCCCAGGCTGGTCTCAAACTCCTGATTTCAAGTGATCCTCCTGCTTTGGCCTCCCAGAGTGCTAGGATAATAGGCATGAGCCACTGTGCTAGTGTTAAATAGTCAATTTAAATAATGTTAAATAGCCTTGAATTTGACACATTAGATTTCTGCATCATCTTATTAATCAGGATAGCCACCTGATACCAGCAAGACTTTGAAAATATGGCAGGGTCTACATGGTAAACCTAGGCAATTCTATAGGCTTCTATCTCTGTACTTTATGTTTTCCTCTTACCCCCAAATGTCTGGTTTTTTTGTGGGGGGTAAGAGGAGGTACTACTGGGTAAATTTACTTCTTATGTTAGTATCTATTTTTGTTGAGCTGGAGGGACTGAGATGTTCTGATGTAATCAAATAGTTCTGGGCCTTTCTAGCTATATTATTAAAAATAAAGCAAGACAAATTTTTTGTTTCAGCCCTTAATAAGCTATGTCTTGGGAAATAGGGAATTTTGTATCATTGAGCAAAAATATCAGGAGAGACTCCCAACTAACTCAGTGAAGACCCTGGTAGTAGAGGAAAGGCTTTCACTCAGAACAATGCAAAGGTAGGATCCAAGAAAGGTCTGGGGACAATTTCTTTCTGGGTTTCTGAATTGATGTAGGAGGTGATCAGACAGCTGCAGTTGCCAGAGCTAGCTCTGAAGTCCCTGTGTAAGACAGATTTATAGAAGAATTTCCCTCATTTCTCTGAATAATAAAATAGTTGTATAATAGAATACAGGAATCATTTAAAATAAATATTTCAAAAGAATATTTTGAAGAATACAGTAAAAAATAACAGTGAGTCATCCTCAGAAATATTACCCAGGGGATGGAGCAATAGAGATGGGTCGCTGCATTATTCTTACTACATTTTCATATCCAAAAAACAGTGAGAAGTTTGAATCACCACTTTGCCTGTAATTATCCCAAACTAACTGATCTCATACCTGTTGGCATATAAATGAACTTGGATTTCTATTAAGGTCTGGTTGAAGGAAATTAAAGAATAGAAAGCAGGAAAAGATGTGTTCCTGTACCAAGATTTAGTCTTACACAAATAACGTTAATCACACTAATAACTCAAGAGTCTTAGGCCAATAACAATTAACTTAATAATTGCTTTAGTTTACTAAACAATTTAAATGTGTCTCTATACATAAATTTTACAAAGTTACAATTTATGAGGTTATGTTTTATTTAAGAGGCTGATTAATTTAAATTGTTTTCCAATATCAGCATTTCAATAAAAAAAAATTTTACAATGCAAGCCAAGATCATTTACGCTCCATGCTTCATCATTCTTAAAAGGCTTTCATTCTGAACATACGTAGTAAACAACATCTTTCTGGTATGTGTTGAATGTACTGTTTGGGGGAGGAGAAAAAAGAAAATTCCTTTTAACAAATATGTTATCTTACCTTATGTTGTAGTTTTGGTTGGCACTTTAGAATTTATAACACTCTTCAGCTTAAATCATTTTTATGGAATCCTTTCACTGATTTTATTTATTAGGGTTTATTCAATGTTTTATATAGAAGAGAATATTAAGACTCTTGTGTGATTGCCCCAAGGTGACTAAGAGGTGGACATTTCAGGGAGAACAAAAATTGTCCTTTTGGCTCCTGGCTTTTCCATACTGTATTATCTTTGGCAAAGAATAGTGTATGTTAATTGAGCAAGAAAACAAGTCTTTTTGAAACATTTTCTATATTTTCCCTATTTCTTTTGGGTATTAAAGATTCAGGAGGCATCTACCTATTCAGAGCTAAGAAGGGTAAGCTTTGAAAGGATTCAATGGATTTTACCAAATGCAGATTACTCTGTGATGGAGAAAACTACTTATATGTAAATAACTAACATTTTTCTCTCAGCAAGTGAAATGAAGACTTGGATTATTTTGCCAAATAAAATACCTAAAACTCAGCTCTAGGGCATATTAACAGTCTTGTGAAGAGGACATATTGCAAGTCTCAAAATTATGTACTGTATTTATCACCATAGGAAACCAAAAATACTCAAAAAATCTTTGTTTCTAACACTAAAATCATTTTTTTTTGAGACAGAGTCTCACTATGTCACTCTCAGTAGAGTGCAGTGGCATCACAACTCACAGCAACCTCCAACTCTTGGGCTTCAGTGATTCTCTTGCATCAGCCTCCCAAGTAGCTGGGACTACAGGTGCCCACCACAATGCCTGGCTATTTATTTATTTATTTTTTACATTTCCCAAATCACATTTATATACATAATGGTTCACAACAAAGAACACATTAGCTTTAAATAATTAACAGCACAGCTCAGTGACAATCTATAACATTTCCAATTCAAAAGTTAATTTTCCAAACTATTCAAGATGGGAGCTAAATTCACAAAACAATGAGCATGGGAGACAGGTGGTTTAAAAAGTCTTGTAGGACCTAAGCATCAGACCAGTTATGTCTTCTAGGTCCTGGCCAGGCTGACTCCATCTTCTTCCACTACATGTGCTTTCAAGAGGTGTGAAAAAGCTCAGTTGCTCAGTTGGTCCTACACATAGAGAGAGAAAGCTATTTTTTGTTGCAGTTATCATTGTTGTTTAGCTAGCCTCTGTATGTGGCTGGCGCTGTAACCACTGTGCTATGGGTGCCGAGCTACTAAAATTATTCTTGTTAATACACATTTTTGTATATCGTGTCTTCTTTCATGAAGATAAAAAACCCAAAGGAATTTACAAAGCGACCTTGTATTCATTTTCTATTGCTGTTACAAATTACTACAAAGTTAAAGTTTTAACTTTCCCACCAAGTTATCTCACAGTTTCTGTAGATAACCAATCCCAGCACAGCATACGTAGGTTCTCTGCTCCAGGCTTCAGAAGGCTGAAATCAAGATGTTGGTCAGTGCTGTGGTCACATTCATGGCTTGGGGGTGCTCTTCCAGAATCATTTAGGTTTGACTAAGAAGTGGACAGGGAGGACAAAAATTGTCTTTTTTGGCTTCTGGCTTTTCAATACTGTATTATCTTTGGCAAAGAATAGTGTATGTTAAATGAGCAAGAAAACAAGTCTTTTTGAAACATTTTCTGTATTTTCTCTATTTCTTTTGGGTATTAAAGATTCAGGAGGCATCTACCTATTTAGATAGGTAGATCTTATTACTTTTAGGTAATTAACAGAATACATTTCCTGTGGTTGTAAAAGGACTGAGGTCCTAATTGTCTTGCTGACTGTTGGTTGTGGGTTACTCTTAGTAAGCTGTTAGAAGCTACCCTCGACTCCTAGGTATATGGCCCCAACCAAAGGCAAGTCATGATATGGCCATTTACTTTTGTCTAGCCCACGAAAAGAGCTAAATGATGCTTCCATTATCTTTCAAAGGGCTCATCTGGCCAGGTCAGTCTCCAGAGTAATTTCCCTTTTGATTAATTTAAAAGTCAAATTCTTGTAATAGCCTTCTGAGTTTTCTTTGGAATTTTCTCTGCCCTACCTCTCATCCTATGTTAATCTTGTGATGGTATTCATCCCTTCCTTCATTCCAAGTGTTAGGAATGACTTAGTCTTGGTCATTCAACATGTTTTATCCCCTTACTAGTGATTTATTTAGAGATTGATCATAACATAAACACATCCATTCGAGTAGTTTCTGAAGTTTGGTTGGGTTTATCTCTCTTTCCATTGGGAGTGTCAGTTGTAGGATGGGACAATGTTGGAGTTGCCTCGGGCTGCCATATTACAGACCTTTTTGAGAATAAATTCTATACTGGAAAAATCAAAGTCAAGGATGATTTAGGACTCCTGATGCCATTCTTGGAGGTTGTTTGGGTGTGGATCCAGGACTTTTTTTTTCACTTTTCAGTTATGCAAATCATTATTATAATAACTGCTACTACTATTTCTACTACTAATACTATCATCACCACCACCATTATTTATTTTTTTTTTTTAAATTATTTTTTATTGAGTCATAACTGTGTACAATGATTCAAGCTTGGAGTACAGTGTGCGGGCTTCCCATACAATCGGAGATATTTTTATCCACCTGATTAATGTAACATTCATGATATTTTCTCATT
>CAUYRH010027278.1:0-19239 GCA_963574655.1 Perodicticus potto | reverse complement strand
CCGCCAAACAACAATGACGGCTACAACCAAAAAATGGCCGGGCGTTGTGGCGGGCGCCTGTGGTCCCAGCTACTTGGGAGGCCGAGGCAAGAGACTCGCTTGAGCCCAGGAATTGGAGGTTGCTGTGAGCTGTGATGCCATAGCACTCTATCCAGGGCGACAGCTTGAGGCTCTGTCTCAAAAAAAAAAAAAAAAAAGAAAGAAATGTTTATTTCTATACTAATATACACACATTTGGATATATAGTATGAAATAAAAGACTAGAAGAAAATATGTGGAAATGTTAACAGCTGGGCATAGGGGCAGGTGCATGTAATGCTAGGTACTTGGGAGTCTGAGGAAGGAGAATCACTTCAGCCTAGGAGTTCAAGACCAGCTTGTTTCATGGTCTTTGTATTTTTCTATGTTGTATGATTTTAAAATGGGCATATACTAATTTTTTCATAAGGTGCTAATCCTCCAAGGTCATTTTTTATTCAAAAATTGAAAAGAGGGCTCGGCGCCTGTGGCTCAACGGGCTAAGGTGCCAGCCACGTACACCTGAGCTGGCGGGTTCGAATCCAGCCCGGGCCCGCCAGACAACAACGACGGCTGCAACCAAAAGGTGTCCGGGCGTTGTGGCGGGCGCCTGTGGTCCCAGCTACTTGGGAGGCTGAGGCAGGAGACTCGCTTGAGCCTAGGAATTGGAGGTTGCTGTGAGCTGTGATGCCGTAGCACTCTATCCAAGGTGACAGCTTGAGGCTCTGTCTCAAAAAAAAAAAAAAAAAATTGAAGAGGCTGGGCATGGTGGCTCAAGACTGTAATCCTAGCACTCTGGGAGGCCGAGACAGGTGAATTGCCTGAGCTCAGGAGTTCAAGACCAGCCTGAGCAATAGTGAGACCGCCCCCCCGCCTCTAAAAAAACAAACAAAACAAACATAAATATCCAGGTGTTCTAGTGGGCACCTGAAGTCCCAACTACCCAAGAGGCTGAGGCAAGAAGATCACTTGAGCCAAAGAGTTTAAAGTTGCTGTGAGCTATGATGCCACGGCTCTCTACCAAGGGTGACAAGGCAAGACTCAGTGTCCACAAAAAGAAACATTGACAGGCGGCTGTAGTCCCAGCTACTCGGGGGGCTGAGGCAAGGGAATCACCTAAGCCCAGGAGTTGGAGGTTGCTGTGAGCTGTGTGACGCCGCAGGACTCTACTGAGGGCGAGAAAGTGAGACTCTCTGTCTACAAAAAGAAAAAGAGAAAGAAGGAAACATTGAAATGAGGGCTTGGCGTGGTGGCTCAGGCCTGTAATCCCAGCACTCTGGGAGGCTAAGGTGAGTGGATAGCCTGAGCTCATGGGTTCGAGACCAGCCTGAACAAGAGCAAAACCCCATCTCTAAAAATAGCCAGGCCGTTGTGGTGGGCATCTGTAATCCCAGCTACTCAGGAGGCTGAAGCAAGAGAATCACTTGAGCCCAAGAGTTTCAGGTTGCTGTGAGCTGTGACACCAGGGCACTCTACCAAAAGCAACAAAGCAAGACTCTGTCTCAAGAAAAAAGAAATTTTATTTATTTATTTATTTATTTTTGTAGAGACAGAGTCTCATTTATCACCCTTGGTAGAGTGCAGTGGCGTCGCACAGCTCACAGCAACCTCCAACTCCTGGACTTAGGCAATTCTCTTGCCTCAGCCTCCCAAGTAGCTGGGACTACAGGCGCCCGCCACAACGCCCGGCTAGTTTTCTGTTTAGCATTTCGGCAGAGGCTGGGTTTGAACCTGCCACCTTCGGTATATGGGGCCGGCACCCTACTCAATGAGCCACAGGCGCCGCCCAAGAAAAAAGAAATTTAAAAAATAATTTAAAAAGAGGTGCCACTTCCATGATGAAGGGATAAGCTCTTATCAGAGCAAACTGTGTATAGATAACTACAAACTTTGGGGAAATATAAAAAGCAAAAAAGAAGTAAACCTGGAGATTCCGGAGAATGGGAGGGAAAAAAACAGGCAGATTTTGGATGGGAGCTGAAACTGGGAAGAACCAGCAGGTGTGAGGTGAGTTTCCCTTTTTGCAGCTTTGGCCTAAGTACAGGGACGACTGTTGCAGTGTGGCACAAGACAGCTCAAATTCTAATAGAAAACCCGTCATCATTCTGGCCTGAAGACTCAGATGACAGATTTCAGAGTAACTATAGTCACTTGGACTACGCTGAAGGAATTCTAGAAAGGAGAGGGGCAGAACAGGAAAGCCCCATTTCCTGTGCACAAACTCTGCCAAGGTCTCTGGCAGACCCCTTTGCCC
Source organism: Perodicticus potto (assembly GCA_963574655.1). Classification (NCBI taxonomy): domain Eukaryota; kingdom Metazoa; phylum Chordata; class Mammalia; order Primates; family Lorisidae; genus Perodicticus; species Perodicticus potto. The sequence continues at coordinate 16,967 of CAUYRH010027278.1, read as the reverse complement.
TTGAACCAAGTGTGTCATGGCAGACTCAAATCACCTTACACGTAAGGCTAAAAGGTTTGAACTAAAAATTGAGCCGATGCCCACCATAGATGAGACAGAGTTTACAGTCTGACAGTAAACAAGTTAATTCCCTGCTAAAAACAGGAAAAAATCCACATGTTTTGGAGGCATATATTAGAATCCAGAATCTCCATAAGCTAGCAATTACTATGTCCAATATACAATGGGAAATTACTTAACATGACTTGGCACCCGTTGCACAGTGGTTATGGTGGCAACCACATACACCAAGGGTAGCGGGTTCAAACCCGGCCCGGGCCAGCTAAACAACAATGACAACTGCAACAAAAAATAGCCAGGAGTTGTGGTGGGCGCCTGTAGTCCCAGCTACTTGGGAGGCTGAGGCAAGAGAATCACTTAAGCCCAAGAGTTTGAGATTGCTGTGAGCTGTGACACCACCGCACTCTACCCAGGGTGACATAGTGAGACTCTGTATAAAAAAAAAAAAAGAAGAAAGAAAAGAAAAGAAAGAAAGATAGAAATTACTTAACATAACAAAAATAAATAAATATATAAAAGATGACATCCTCACCATCCCATCCTGAAGAGATAATCAGCTGAGTCCAACCCCGAGATGACCCAGATGTTGAAATTATAAGACAAGGTCCAAGGTCTTTAAGTTATTGTAACCAAGATCAATGAGATAAAGACTATATGCCCATGATGCATGGGGAAAAGAAGGAAATCCCAAGGGAGGAAATAGAAATAAAAAATTAATGAGGGAAGTGCCTGTGGCTCATCGAGCAGGGTGCCAGCCCCATATACTGAAGGTGGTGGGTTCAAACCCAGCCTTGGCCGAACTGCAAAACAGAAAAACAGCCAGGCATTGTGGTGGGCACTTGTAGTCCCAGCTACTCGGGAGGCTGAGGCAAGAGAATCGCCTAAGCCCAGGAGTTGGAGGTTGCTGTGAGCTGTGTGACACCACAGCACTCTACTGAGGGCGATAAAGTGAGACTCTGTCTCTACAAAAAAAAAGAAAGAAAGAAAGAAAGAAATTCGAGAAGTGAAAAAGTACAGAATCTGGGAGCATGGAGTGAACAACATTGAATGAACTTAATAGCAGAATGGAAAAGATAAAGAGTCAATGAGTGTAAAGATAAATCAATACAAGTTTTCCAATCTGAACATATGGGAGAACAAAGATTGGAAAAACAACATGAGCAGAGCTCAAGGATCTGTAGGACAATTTCAAAAGATCAAACATACAGGTAGCTGTCCTAGGAGAGATAAGAGCAGGAAAAAAAATAATAGCTAAGGCTCGGCGCTTGTAGCACAGTGGTTATGGCGCCAGCCACATGCACTGAGGTTGGCGGGTTCAAACCCAGCCCGGATCAGCTACATAATAAAGACGACTGTAGCAAAAAAATAGCCGGGGGTTGTGGTGGGCACCTGTAATCCCAGCTACTTGGAAGGCTGAGGCAAGAGACTCACTTAAGCCCAAGAGTTTGAGAATGCTGTGAGAAGTGATGCTACGGGCGACATAGTGAGACTCTGTCTCAATAAAATAAAATAAAAGTAAAATAAAAGCTAAAAACTGCCCCAAATTGGTGAACCCCAAACAGAATAAATATGAAAAAAAGATGCCTGCTATATCATAACCAAGTGGATGGAAACCAAGCATAAAAAGTAGCCAAACAGGCTCAGCACCTGTGGCTCAACGGGCTAAGGCGCCAGCCACGTACACCTGAGCTGGCGGGTTCAAATCCAGCCCGGGCCCGCCAAACAACAATGACGGCTGCAACCAAAAAATGGCCGGGCGTTGTGGCGGGTACCTGTGGTCCCATCTACCTGGGAGGTGGAGGCAGGAGACTCGCTTGAGCCCAGGATTTGGAGGTTGCTGTGAGCTGTGATGCCACAGCACTCTATCCAGGGTAACAGCTTGAGGCTCTGTCTCAAAAAAAAAAAAAAAAAGTAGCCAAACAAAATATTACATACAATGGAATAACAGTTCTTTTATTTATTTATTTATTTATTCATGTATCTTTTTGAGACAGAGTCTCACTATGTCACCCTTAGTTGAGTACCCTGGTGTCACAGCTCACAGCAACCTCCAGCTCTTGGACTTAAGCAATTCTTTTGCCTCAGCTTCCCAAGTAGCTGGGACGAGTGCTCACCACAACACCCGGCTATTTTTTGTTTTTGTAGTTATAATTGTTGTTTAGCAGGCCCGGACTAGGTTTGAACCTGCCAGCCTCAGTGTATGAGCCTACCCACTGAGCTATGGGCGCCACCCAATGATAATCCTCTTATCAAAAACCATCTCCATCTTCCCAGCATGACATCATACCGAAAATAACCACTCATGATGGCCACTGATTTACCTTCATGCTCTGGGATTATTGCTTATATTACCTGAAGCTAGGAAGTGCTCAGGCCAGCAAAATTTCTCAGACTCCCATGAAGCAATACCACTTTATTTATGTATTTGCTTATTATTTATTTATTTATTTATTTGAGACAGAGTCTCACTTTTTCGCCCTGGGTAGAATGCCGAGGCATCATACCTCACAGCAACCTCAACTCTTGGGGTCAAGAGATCCTCTTGCCTCAGCTTCCCGAGTAGCTGGGACTACAAGTGCCTGCCACAATGCCCAGCTACTTTTTAGAGACAGGGTCTCACTGTTGCTCAGGCTGATCTCAAACTTGTGAGCTCCAGCAATCCACCGCGTAGGCCTCCCAAAGTGCTGGGATTACAGGCCTGAGCCTCCTCGCCCGGCCTAGCAATACCACGTTAGTGAGTTAAAATGGTGCCCCCCAAATACATCTCTAGGTCCTAACCCTCAGAAGCTGTAAACGTGACCTTATTTGATAAATGAGTCTTTGTAGATGTAATTAAGCTAAGAATGTTGAGATGAGATCATCCTAAGGCCCTACATCCAAAGACAGGTGGCCTTATACAAGAAAGGCAGATTTGGGACACAGGCACACAGAGAAAAAGGCCACATGCAGGTAAAGGAAGATGGGTGGGTGCCCGTTGCTCAGTGCTTAGGGCGCCAGCCACATGCTCCAGGGATGGTGGTATGAACCTGGCCCAGCCTGCTAAACAAAACAAACAAAAAAGCTAGGCGTTGTGGCGAGCGCCTGTAGTCCCAGCTACGTGGGAGGCTGAGGCAAGAGAATTGCTTAAGACCAGGAGTTGGAGGTTTCTGTGAGCTGTGTGACGCCACGGCACTCTACCGAGGGTGACAAACTGAGACTCTGTCTCAATAAAAAAAAAAGAAAGGTAGAGGAAGATATTGCATTCGCACAGTCTCAAGACAATGTCTGAAGCCACCACAAGCTGAAAAAGGGCAAGAAAAGTGAGACGGTTAATATTGTGTCAAGTTGGCTGATGCACAGGGTGCCCAGATATTTCTTCATTATTCTTCTATTTCTTTAAGTGAAATTTGAGTGAAATTGACTTGAGTGAAATGGACTGCCCTCCATAATGGGTATGCTCATTCAGACAGTTAAAGGCTTGAATAGGAAAAAAAAAAAATGGCCTTCCTGAACCACAGGGAATTCTTTTTTTTTTTTGAGACAGAGCCTCAAGCTGTTGCCCTGGATAGAGTGCCATGGCATGGCAGTTCACAGCAACCTCCAGCTCCTGGGCTTAAGCAATTCCCTTGTCTCAGCCTCCCAAGTAGCTGGGACTACAGGTGCCCACCACAATGCCCGGCTAACCAGAGGGAATTCTTTAGCAGGCTGCCTTTTGACGGTTTTTTTGTTTTGGTTTTTTTTTTGGGTTTTTTTTGCCATCATCATCTCTTCCTGGTTTTAGGACAGAAATAAAACATTGGCTTTTCTGGACTTGTAGCCTGCTAGCCAATGCTACAAATTTCAGACTTTCCAGCCTCCATAATTGTTTTTTTTTTGAGACGGAGCCTCAAGCTGTCACCCTGGATAGAGTGCCATGGCATCACAGCTCACAGCAACCTCCAATTCCTGGGCTCAAGTGAGTCTCCTGCCTCTGCCTCCCAAGTAGCTGGGACTACAGGCGCCCGCCACAACGCCCGGCCATTTTTTGGCTGCAGCCGTCATTGTTTGGCAGGCCCCGGCTGGATTCGAACCCACCAGCTCAGGTGTATGTGGCTGGCGCCTTAGCCCGTTGAGCCACAGGCGCCGAGCCAAGTCCAATTTCTTTTTTCTTGTTTTTTTTTTAGTAGAGACAGGGTCTCACTTATGCTCAGGCTGTTCTCGAACTGCTAAGCTCAAGGGATCCTCCTGCCTTGGATTCTGAAAAGTAATCCCAACCACCCAGCATGCTGCCCAACCTAGCATGTCCAAATCTTAATAATCCTATACTTCCCCAAACCACCTCTAGATCTCCTATTTCTGATGTTACTGCTACCATCATGCCAGTTGCTGGGCTCAAAACCTTAGTCATTATCATTTTCTCACTCTGTTTTAACTCCTTCCAACCAGGGGCCAAGCCTTCTATATGCACAATAATGTTTCTACCCATCTGCTCAGTTCCATTCCTACTGCCTCTACCTAGTTCTAGCCCTTGTTGCCTCTTGTTGAGACACCGTAATAGTTTCCTAATTGGTGTCCCCCCCTTCTTCCTCAGTCCTCATAGGCGCCACTGTCAGATGTATCTTTCTAAAAGTAAAACTTTAGGCTTGATACTGTAGCTCAGTGATTAGGGCGCCAGCCACATACACCGAACCCAGCCAGGGCCTGCTAAAACAACAATGACAACTGCAACAAAAAAATAGCCAGGTGGTGTGGTGGGTGCCTGTAGTCCCAGCTACTTGGGAGGCTCAGGCAAGAGACTCGCTTAAGCCCAAGAGTTTAAGGCTGCTGTGAGCTGTGACCCCATGGCACTCTACCAAGGTCAACAGAGTGAGACTCTGTCTCAAAAAAAAAAAAAAAAACTTTAATAAGGACACACCCCTATTCAAAAGCCTTCAGTGGTTCACCACTACCTATTGAATAAGGACCCAAAATCCCTTAGACCTGTACGGAAAGTGTTTGATGATCTAGCTCCAGCTTTCCTTTCCAGCCTCTTCTCTTACTGCTCTTCTTTGGTTACTCTGTCATCCAAAAGAGGCCATTTATTCTCTGGAATATTATGAAATAAACATTTGGTCTTCCTTCATGTTTCCTGGCATATGACTCTTAAAATCCTTAATGTCTCCAAAATGATGACTTTTTGTATGCTAATAAATTGACTGGTGGCTGGCAGCCCCTTAGTAGCTTCAGGATGGGGGCTGATCACTGAAAAGATCTAGGCAAGATTAGAGGGTTATGAATTCTAGCCCTAATCCACACTCAACCTCCTAAGAAAAGAGAGAGGCTAAAGGTTATGTTGATCACCAATGGCCAATTTTTTTCTGTTTATTTGTTTTGGCTTGGTTTTTTTTTTTTTTGAGACAGGGTCTTTCAACCTGAAATTCCTAAGCTCAAGTGAACTTGTCTCAGCATCCCAAGTAGCTAGGAATACATCACCTGTGGGAAGCCGCAGGGGACTCCCCCCGCTTTCTACTGGCAAGAGCCAGAACAGGGAGCTAGAAGTCCAGATGGCCAGAACTAGAGATAAACAGCACAGCAGTTCCAAAGTAAACAACACTGTCTAAGCAACCCAAGAAGTAAGAGAATGACCTTCTTCCCTGTGAGAGTATAAAAGTCTGGAAGAAAAATAAAGTGTTGTCAAAATAAAGTGAAGGCTCAGCCTGACTGAGTCCATTATTCTGTGTGTGTGTGTGTGTGTGAGTTTTCATCCCGGCACCCCCTCCTCAGAACCTCGCTAGTAGACAGCGGGTCCGTCAATCACCACAACCTGACTAATTTTTCTGTGTTCTGTAAAGATGAGGTTTTGAAATTTTACTCGGACTGATCTTTTTTTTTTTCTTCTTTCCTTTTTTTAGACAGAATCTCACCCTTTTTTTGGGTTTTTTTTTTTTTTGAGACAGAGTTTCACTCTGTTGCCCTGGGTAGAGTACCATAGCATCATAGCTCACAACAACCTCAAACTCCTGGGCTCAAGCGATTCTCTTGCCTTAGCCTCCCAAGTAGCTGGGATTACAGGCACTTGCCACAATGCTTGCCTATTTTTAGAGATGGGGTCTTGCTCTTGTTCAGGCTGGTCTCGAACACCAGAGCTTAAGCAACCCAACCACCTCGGCCTCCCAGAGTGCTAGGATTTATAGGTGTGAACCACTGTGTCATGCCTTACTTAGGCTGGTCTTGGAACTCCTGGCCTCAAACAATCCTCCCACCTCAGGGAGTTTACAGGAATGAAAAACCATGCTCAATCTTGGAATACTTTTCTAATAAACCAGTTTCCTGAGTTCTCTGAGCTGCTCTAGCAAATTATTCAAACCCAAAGAGGGGGGTCATGGGAACCTCAATTTATACCCAGTCGATCAGAACATAGGTAAAACAACCTGGAGCTTACAGACATCTAAAAGAGAGCAGCAGTCTAGGTGACTGAACCCTCAACCTTCAGAATTTGATGCTATCTCCAGGCAGCTCATGTCGGAATTGAATTGAATGAGAGGATGCCCAACTAGAGTCTGCTGCAAAATTGACTACTTGTTGGTAGGGAAAAACCAACACACATTTGGTCACAGAAGTGTTGTGTTGATTATTGTTGACTGAGAGAATACAAAAATCACTTTAGGCTTGCTGCGGTGGCTCATGCCTATAATCCTTGCACTTGAGAGGCCGAAGTGGGTAGACTGCCTGAACTCATGAGTTCGAGACCAACCTGAGCAAGAGCAAGACCCCCGTCTCTAAAAAGTAATTGGATGTTGTGGTGGGCATCTGTAGTACCAGCTACTGAGGAGGCTGAGGCGAGAGAATCGCTTGAGCCCACGAGTTTGAGGTTGCCGTAAGCTTAGACCCCATGGCACTCTACCGAGTGTGACCAAGTGAGACACTGTCTCAAAAAAAAACTAAAAGAAAAATCACTTTGTTTTTTTCCACTCAGACTCTCCTTTGAACACAAAGAGCTTTCCCAATTCCACTCCTACTTCCTTGATTGTCATTCCTCCCCATTTCAACATGTTCAAATTATATTAAGCTTAAAGGTCCTGCTCAAATGCTACTTCTGCAATAAACCTGTCCCTGGAGTCCCTCCTTCACTCCAGTCAGAAACAACTCTTATATCTTTTACTTCTTTCCGTGACACTTAAGATTTTTCACCTTGTTTTCAAACTCAACATAAGCTTTCATTCCTCCATACTTATTGTTATTCTCTCTCCCTAAAATGACTTCTTTTCTTTTCTTGCCTGTTGAACTCTTACTCATGTTTTAATACCCATCTTACTCATCATCATCTCTGAAGCCTTTCTAGGCTTCCCTACAGTGATTTAAATACTTACTTGAAAATTCTTTTTTTTTTTTTGAGACAGAGCCTCAAGCTGTCACCCTGGATAGAGTGCCATGGCATCACAGCTCACAGCAACCTCCAATTCCTGGGCTCAAGCGAGTCTCCTGCCTCTGTCTCCCAAGTAGCTGGGACTACAGGCGCCTGCCACAACGCCTGGCCATTTTTCGGTTGCAGCCGTCATTGTTGTTTGGCAGGCCCGGGCTGGATTCGAACCCGCCAGCTCAGGTGTACGTGGCTGGCGCCTTAGCCTGTTGAGCCACAGGCGCCGAGCCTTTACAAAGCATTTTCATAATGAAATTACAATTTACATGGCTCTCTCCCTACTAACTTCTGAACTTCCCTTCCTCTTTGTCTCCCCAAAATGTCTAGGGTTACATCCAATACATTATTAACCCTTAATAAAACGAAAATGAATCTATGAATGGACACGTGTGACTGAATGAATAAACAAACTAATCGTACCTCATTCAGAGATGATAAAATTATTGAGGCAAGTGGAATGTCTTATATTCTACATCACTCACTGAATCCAGTGGAGTGCTTTGAGCCTGTTAAGTAATCAGTAAGTATCTGCTCACTGAACAAATTAACAAAAACATGAAACAATTCTCTAATCCTTTGCTCCTTTCCCTTATTCATCTTACTTTGGCCCCATCACTCCTGATTCTTTTCTGCTGGCCACAGAGTGAAACCATTTAAGCCTCTAATTCATTGCTATATGAGACTTAGGTTGCATAATAAGGAAAAATAATAGTTTCACCTCTATACCTAGATGAAAAAGGCCATGATTCAATAGTTTTCAAACTCCTGCCCAAGTTTGTGTTCTAAACATAAACTCCTAAAGTCTCACCTCTCCCAGCTTACCTCCTGATGACCCCTTATCAGGCAGTCCACTGAAGCTGGGAGTGTTAACACGAGGTTGGGCTGGCACACTAGTCAGGACACCCCGCTTTGGCTTTTTGGCTGGTATCTGAGGATCAATCTTTAACCCCTTCAGAGCTTCCGTAGAGAGATTACGTTTGAGCACAGCTGCCTTTTTGTAGCCATCATATAAACCAAAGGCAATGTCTCGATTGGTGGTTGTCCAGGAAATCCTTAAATCTACCAAGTGTAGCTGATGTGTATGAAAGGTAGGATCCCCATCTCGAGTAGAGAGCTCCTGAGAAACAGGAAAAGGACCTCAGGGTAGCACAAAAATTACCCCCAGTGCTGTTGGACCACAAATGCAGAGATAAGAGAACAAGCTTATTGAGTAACAAACCTATCCTATGAAAGATTTAAAGCCCCTGGAGAACGACAAACTAAGTGGCTTTAGCTTATATATGACACTAAATTGTAACTATTCCTACTGTATTTTATATGACTCAGAGAATTTCAACTTAAAATCCTTCCAAAATTGAAGGGCTTTCCACTCTCTTCTCCCAATTTTTATCAGCACCAAATAAGATGCTAAAGAATACTACTTTCAAAGGGGAGAAAGAAGAGGAATAATTTTCAAAAAGCAGGCTACCAATATAGCTAAACCAAGTATGTCACAAAGTAATGACATATATGCCTAGAAAGGAATTAAGAACCTGACCAGGGACTTAGCCTGAAGCTTCCTCCTATGGACTGTATTGTGTTTCCCCAAAATTCAAATGTTAAAACCCAAATCCCTAATGTAATGGTATATAGAAATGGGCTTTTCAGAGGTAATTAGGTTTAGATCAGCAGTTCTCAACCTGTGGGTTGCAACCCCTTTTTGACAATGAAAATACACTGTGGCATTAGGAAGGTTAAGAACCACTGATTTAGATGAAGTCATGAGGGTGCGGCCTTCATGGTAGGATTAGTGCTTCTAAATAAGAGAAGCTAGAGTGTTTAGGCACATGCATGCTGACATACTCTCACACATGCGCGCACTTGCTTGCTCTGTCTCCCACTTGAGGACACAGAAGGGTGGACATCTGCAAGCCAGGAAAAGAAGCCTCGCCAGAACCCAACCATGCTGGCACCCTGATCCCCCCAAGTTGTGAAATATAAGTTTCTGTTGTTTAAGCCACCCTGTCCATGGTATTGTGTTATGGCTGCCCAAGCAGACTGAGATATGTACTAACTTAAATAAGGTAACAAAGAGACTGGATCAGGCAGTACCTCCTCAGCTGTGCGATTGCTATGCCGTTGGTAGGTGAGAGAAGACAAACTTAGCAGGTGGGTCTTTGTTACCAAGGGATCGAGACAGTGATCGGCATTCTCTTCAGTGGGTGAGGCCATCAGGTGAACGGTCACCTGACTAAGGTCACTCACCATCTGGGTCACACTCCAATCAGAGATAAGGCGCCGCATTACTGTGCCTGCTGAGAAAAGGAGGTACACAGAGCCCATGCAGACCAGTACAGAAGGATTGTGTTGAGACAGAAAGGGAGGAGGGGAATAGAACTTAGAAAAGGAAAAAGGACAAGGAACAAGCTAGAAGAAATGAAAGGAGTCTTTGATCTTACCTTGAGGTATAAGACGCTGAGTCCCCCTAGTGAAGACATGGCCCTGACTGCATTCAATCTGGATGCCCCGTTGCTGGGCAAATGAGGCCCAATAATGTACCTGGCAAAAAGAAACCATAACACTGGACAAAGGAGGGCAAAAAGGGATGATTAAGAGACCTAACTTAAGAAAACAAGAAAATTTGAAGGAGGGCGGCACCTGTGGCTCAGTGAGTAGGGTGTTAGCCCCATATACACAGGGTGGCGGGTTCAAGCCCAGCCGCAGCCAAACTGCAACAAAAAAAAAAAGGAAGAAAGAAATCTAAAGAGGAAGGTGGCACCTGTGGCTCAGTGAGTAGGACACCAGCCCCATATACTGAGGGTGGCAGGTTCAAATAGGCCTCGGCCAAACTGCAACAAAAAAATAGCTGGGCGTTGTGGCGGGCCCCTGTAGTTCCAGCTACCAGGAGGCTGAGGCAAGAGAATTGTCTAAGCCCAAGAGCTGGAGGTTGCTATGAGCTGTGATGCCACGGCACTCTACCAAGGGTGACAAAGACCCTTGTCTCTTAAAAAAAAAAACAAAAACAAAAACGGAGGGCAGCGCCTGTGGCTCAGTGAGTAGGGCACTGGCCCACATACTAAGGGTGGAGGGTTCAAACCCAGCCCTGGCCAAAACTGGAAAAAAAAAAAAAAAGGAAATCTAAGGAGGAACAGATGTCAATATGGATATCAGAGCCTGACCTGCAACTGGGGAAAGAGGGCAGTATAGGAAAGCTGCTTGTAGTGCTGGCCAAGTTTCTTCTTGCTGGGTTTCAGGTTACTGAAGAGTTTTCCCCTGCAGATAGGCCTTGTGACACTAGTCCAAGTTGCCCAGAAGTTTTGCATCCAGCGCAGGGTACTACTATATAGTAGAATTCGGGGCTGAGATATTGCTGCAAAGTGAAGGACAGACATTTCCCAGCTGTGGCTTATATATAGAACTTAAGCTAAATCCTTCTCTAGGTTCAGGTTTCATTTTACTTTATTTATTTATTTATTTATTTGAGACAGAGTCTTACTCTGTCACTCTCGGTAGAATTCCACAGCTTCATAGCTCACAGCAACCTCAGACTTTTGGGCTCAAGCCATTCTCTTGCCTCAGCCTCCCAAGTAGCTAGGACTAGGCACCTGCCATAATGATCGGGTATTTTTAGAGATGGAGTCTTGCTCTTGGTTAGGCTGGTCTCATACTCATAAGCTCAAGCAATCCACTCGCCTCAACCTCCCAGAATGCTAAGATTACAGGCATGAGCCACTGTGCCCAGCCAAGGTTCAGGTTTTAGAGGTTTAAAATCCTACAGACAGGGTGGTGCCTGTGGCTCAAAGGAGTAGGGCGCCGGCCCCATATGCCAGTGGTGGCAGGTTCAAACCCAGCCGCAGACCAAAACCTGCAAAAAAAAAAAATCCTAAAGTCACCTGGCCTCATATTCAACATCCCTAACTCCTCCTTTCAAGAAGCTATATAAGCTCTTTGCTTTCACCTACTGCTATAGTGTGAATGTTTGTTTCCCCTCAAAATTCTTACGTTGAAATGCTAACTCCTAAGCGTTAGGATGGTGTTAAAGGGTAGACCTTTGGGATGATCATGAGGGTAAGTGTATACAATTATTGCCCTTATGAAAGAAGCCCAAGGGAGCTCAGTGGCTCTTTCACTTTATGAAGACGTAGCAAAAACGTGCCATCTGGCTAGGCACAGTAGCTCACGCCTATAATCCTAGCTCTCTGGGAGGCTAAGGTGGGAGGACTTCTTGAGCTCAGAAGTTTGAGACCAGCTCACATAAGAGCAAGATCCCATCGCTACTTAAAAAAAAAAATAAAAAGGGCTCGGCACCTGTGGTTCAAGTGGCTAAGGCGCCAGCCACATACACCTGAGCTGGCGAGTTGGAATCCAGCAGGGGCCTGCCAAACAACAATGACAGTAGCAACCAAAAAATAGCCAGGTGTTGTGGTGGGCGCCTGTAGTCCCAGCTACTTGGGAGTCAGAAGCAGGAGAATCGCTTGAGCCCAGGAATTGGAGGTTACTATAAGCTATGATGCTATGGCACTCTACCCAGGGTAACAGCTTGAGGTTCTGTCTCAAAAAAAAAAAAAAATAGAAAAATTAGCTGGGTGCCATGGTGGGTGCCTGTAATCCCAGCTACTTGAGAGGCTGAGGCAAGAAGATCACTTAAGCCCAGGAGTTTGACTGCTGTGAGCTAGGCTGACACCATGGCACTCTAGCCTGGGCAACTGAGTGAAACCGTGGCTCGAAAAAACAAAAATAAAAACAAGAAGGCTGGGTATAGTGGCTCGTGCCTGTGTTTAATCCTAGCACTCTGGAAGGCCGTGGCGGATGGACTGCTTGAGCTCAGGAGTTCAAGATCAACCTTAGCAAGAGTAAGACGCTGTTTCTAGAGCTGGCGGGTTCGAATACAGACTGGGCCCGCCAAACGACAGCTGCAACCAAAAAATAGACGCCTCTAGTCCCGGCTACTTGGGAAGTGAAAGTAAGAGAATCACTTGAGCCCAGAAGTTGGAGGTTGCTGTGAGCTGTGATGCCACAGCACTCTACCCAGGGCGACAATTGAGGCTCTGTCTCACAAAAAAAAGATCCTGTTTCTAAAAATAGCCAGGTGTTGTGGTGGATGATGATCGTCCCTGGAAGGGGACAGTGCTCGGGATTTGGCTAAGGCAAGAGGATCATTTGAGACCAAGAGTTCGAGGTTGCTGTGAGCTAGGATGCTAAGGCACTCTACCAAGGATGACAAAGTGAGATTCTTGTCTCAAAATAAATAAATGAATAAATAAATAAATTGCCATCTGGTGGTGCCCATAGCCCAGTGGGTAGGGTGCCGGCCACATACACCCAGGCTGGCAGGTTCAAACCTAGCCCAGGCCAGCTAAATAACAATGACAACTGCAACAAAAAAATAGCCGGGAATTGTGGTGGGTGCCTGTAATCCCAGCTACTTGGGAGGTTGAGGCAAGAGAATTGCTTAAGCCCAAGAGTTGGAGTTTGCTGTGAGCTGTGACGCTACAGCACTCTACTGAGGTCAACAGAGTGACACTCTGTCTCAAAAATTAAAAAATAAATAAAATAAAATAAAGTGCCATCTTTGAGGAACAGGCCTTCACCAGACACACAATCTGCCAGAACTTTGATCTTGGACTTCTCATCCTCCAGAACTGTGAGAAATAGTTTGTTGTTTGCAAGCTACCAAATTTATGGTATTATTGCTATAGCAGCCCAACAAGACTAAGACAGCAACCTTCTTCCAAAAAAGGGTCCTAACCCAAATTCTCCCTGGCCCTACTATCACCTCCCCAAAGGGTTAAGTTGAAATCTTTAATGCCCAAGCTTATTCTCCCAGCCCTAACCCAAGCCTCACTCCCACTGTGCCGAGTCAGGTCCATCTTGATGGAGAGATTGAGGTTCTCAGAACGGAAGGCCCGGTAGGAGTCATGAAGCTGGCCCAAGGGCACTTCAGGCAGGAACTCAGGGGCCCGCAGAGTAACACCATGATGATCATGGGGGTTCCCATGGCACAGCCACTGCAGGTCCAGTGTCATGCAGAGGTCAGGAAGATGAAGGAAGCAGCAGTCGTCATACCTGCCTCACAACAGAGCCCCAGCCCTTAGTGCCCTGGTCACTCCTTCTCTTGCCTCTTCCCTTCTCCCTCCACCCGAGTCCCCTAGCCCATTGAGCCCCACGCTTTATTCCACTCACTTAGAGGCTGTTCTCACGTTGATATCCAAATCACCCTTGAACACAAACTGACCAGGTTTCCAATGAAAAGACAGGTGGCTCCACTCCCAATGCATATTTTCAGTTGTGTTGTATGGATCCTATAACCACCCCCAAGAATTTGGTGAGAGATAGATAAAAAAAAATTCTTATCTCCCAAATCAATAACTTTCTCTCTTCCCTCATGTGCACAGGCCTAAATTTACCATATCATCCTAAGAGGAACTTACTACCATGGTCCCCTCACCTCAGTAGCCAGCTGGTGCAGATTTGCCTGTTCAATGTCCATGTACCAGTCCCCATGGAACAGAAGACGGCTCTTATCCCACCAGGGCAATGGTGGGCTGGGGTCGGCTGAGGGCTTGGTCAAGAGGTCCACACATTGGCCAATCAGTGTCCAGGCTGGATCCCAGCAAGGGCCCCATACCACCGTGTACTGGAAGATTTCCGCTGCAGTAGAGGAACAAAGGCTACAAATCATTATACAGCCTCACTCCTCTCTTCCTCCTTCACCCCAGAGGACCTCAGTTCACCTCCCATCTCAGTCATTACAAATGTCCCTTAGCCAAAACCAACTGCCCTTCTCTACTCACAGTGGAAGTCATGGTAGAACTTGAGCGGGGGCATGTTCCTCTCTACTGCCACGTTACCCCATGGAAGCCCCAAGTGCAGGATTTGACGCCGACGGGAGCAAGGCTGACCACTCTGCTCAGTGCCCACAAGTCGACCCATCAGTCGCCAATCACGGATCTCAAACAGGTACCTTGGATAATCTCTGATCCGAACTATTATTATGGGGAGGAATCATGCTGGCTATTCAGAGAAGTATTTTAGCACTCTAAGGCATTTTTTTGCCTTGCCACTACTTTTACCCATCTATATTTACAAAGTCAACTAAGAGAACAAGGGCTCACAGTTGGCAGTAGAGCTGAAAAAGGAATAGTGACCCTGGAGCAGAAGGCTAAGGTCATGGCACTGAGATCCAAGAGCCACAATAACCTTAAAAATCACTGTGTTAGCTGTCCCTTTATGTAAGCCAAGCAGTTACAGGGTGAAAGTCAGGGAACAAAGAAAGGGAAGGAGAGCCCCACCCATCCCATTCCACTTATCCAAAAACAGCCACAGTTCTCCATTACAGGGAGCTCTCTGTAATCACTCAGAGAGCTCCCTAGAGCTCAAAGTGCAAACATCAGGATTGCAAACAAGGGAAATACTACTTACCTAGAAAGGTCTTGACACTGCACTTGAGCATGCGACACCACTGAATGACAAGGTCGATTCCCTCAGCAGGAAAAGGACTGCTTGGATCAAGCTCTCGAACCTGCTCTACTACACGCTCAGGCCCATGGAAGGAGGCATCTGCCAAAGCCACCAGCTCTAGCCCTGCCAGGCTCCAAGTGAGCAGTGCCCGGCGCATTGGTGTGTTGCCATAGAGACGACGGGAGCGCTGTATGTAGATCTCAATGTTTTTGCGTTCCAAAGAAGCATAGAGTTCCTCAATTTTTCGGGCGGGCAGTAACTCCCCATGCTGCTTCCGAAGGGCAGCCACTTTGGCATCCAGTAGCTGAAGCCTTTTGGCACTCTCCTTACTTTCATCCTTCATCAGTTCATAGTTATCATGAAGTTTTACCTCAAAAATGTCATCCAGAAAAACCCATGAAAAGTGCTGAACCTTTAAGAGCAGATCAGGTGGGAGTGGGGCAGGGCTTGGAGAGGCCCAAGCATGAGTCCTGCGATGCAGCCCCTTCAGCCACTTCTGAACTCCTACAGCTTCATCTAGAGTTTGAGAGAAGTCATACTGATAAGGAAACTCCACTGAGACTGAGCCAAGGGAGAGGAGCCAAACACGGTTCCGGAGGGTCTGCAGTGCAGGGAAGGGGTTCCGATGGAGGATCATCTCTTCTAGCTCAGGTAGAAGCTGCATTTCTACCTCCTTAAAGTTGAAAATACTATTGCCATCAAATCCAGCAGCCAGTTCTGGGCAGTAAGCCTGCAGAGAACCTCCATGACGGCTCAGTGACACACTTTCTGCGGCAAGGGTAATGAACTTGTCCTCAGCCACAAAAGCTGTCAGCTTGGCTGTGTTCACCTCCAGAGTCAGGTTTAGCAGTCGCTTTGGGGGGGATGGTACTGGGGGATGGCCTTCTAGCGCATTAGTGGTCCCTGTAGTTTCTAGTGTAAGGAATGGAACAGTCTCAGGAAACATGGTGGCTCTTAGTAGGTCTCGGCACTGTAGGGTATCCAGAACATGCTGGTACAGGTACATGTGATCTGGGGGACTCCAGAGTAAGGTCAGCCCTGCACCACATTGAACCTTTAAGGAGCAAAGGAAAAGGATCTGTTATTTACCATGTCCCCAAACAGTAGAGATGTAAAGGATTATTATACATGCATGCCTAGCTTAAGAACCATCTCCACCCATCAGTCTTTCCTGAGTAACTACATTAACGGTTCCCTTGCTTTGTTCCCATAACACAGTGTTCTCAACCTTCCTAATGCTGCGACCCTTTAATACAGTTCCTTGTGTTGTGGTGAGCCCCAACCATAAAATTATTTTCATTGCTACTTCCTAACTGTAGTTTTACTACTGTTATGACTTATAATGTAAATATCTGATATACACGACAACATCTATATTGTCTGAGAGTAGGGGCCAAATTTTTTTTTTTTTTTTGAGACAGAGTCTTACTATGTTGCTCTCGGTAGAGTGACATGGTGTCACAGCTCGCAGCAACCTCAAACTCTTGGTCTTAAGCGATTCTCTTGCCTCAGCCTACCAATTAGCTGGGACTATAGGCACCCACCACAATGCCTGGCTATTTTTTTGTTGTAGTTGTCACTGTTGTTTAGCAGGCCTGGGCCGGGTTCGAACCCACCTGCCTCAGTGTATGTGGCTGGTGCCCTAACCACTGAGATACCAGTGCTGAGCCAGAGCCAAGTATTTTAATTCTTTGGTACCTACCACAATATATACAGCAGGTACTCAATAAATCATCTGTCTTTATGTTTCTGCTCATGAGTTATCTTTCTCTTAACAGCCACACTCTATTAAGCACTACAACTGGCAACTAAAAACATTTCATGAATTGACTATGCCTGGACTTAATTCTCAGAAGGTAGTATAAGGTACTGATCTCTCACAGGCTTGGCGCCTTAGTTCAATGAGAAGGGAGCCAGCCACATACACCAAGGCTAATGGGTTCAAGCCCAGCCCAGTAGTGCTAAACAACAATAACAACTGCAACAAAATAATAGCCAGGCGCTGTGGTGGGCACCTGTAGTCCCAGCTACTCGGAAGGCTGAGGCAAGAGAATCGCTTAAGCCCAAGAGTTTGAGGTTGCTGTGAGCTGTGATGCCATGGCACTCTACC
>CAUYRH010027276.1:0-21848 GCA_963574655.1 Perodicticus potto | reverse complement strand
TGTCCGGGTCCCGCGAGGCGCGGGGGCCGAGGGGCTGCAGATGGAGGCCGACGCGCCGCAGAGGGGGTGCGGGCGAGCGCCTCGGGCTGAAGTTCCGCCTCAGCCGCCGCCGCCGCCTCACTCCCCGCGCGGAGTCCCCATCCCGCCGCGCCGGCCCCGAGATCTACAGGCGCGGCCCCGGCGCCGCCCCCGCCCGGCGCAGCTGAGCTTGCCGCCGCGCCGCAGCCACCTTCATTATTGACCGTTGTCACCCGCAGCGGCCCCACAACCCCACCCTCGCCCTGCCCGGCCCCCGGCCCCACCCGGGCCCGCCCCCGGCGCCCGGCGCCCGGCCCGCCCCGGACGTGACGACAGCGGGCGGCGGACCCAGGGGTCCGGGCGGGCCGGGCTGCCGGGCCGGGGGCGGGGCAGGGGGCGGGGCCGGGCGGCCGGGCCGGGGGCGGGCCCGGGGGCGGGGCCGGGCGGCCGGGCCGGGGGCGGGGCAGGGGGCGGGGCCGGGCGGCCGGGCCGGGGGCGGGGCCGGGCCGGGGGCGGGGCCGGGCCGGGGGCGGGGCCGGGCGGCCGGACCGGGGCGCGGGCGGCGGCGGGCGTGGAGAGGCGCCGGCTCCCTCCTCGCGGGTCGCGTCCTCCGCAGCCCCGTCCCCCTTCTCCGGGAGGAGTTAAGCTGCGTCGGAACTGCCGGGCTCCGCGGAGCGCAGCTGGCGCCCGACCCCTCGGTCTCTGCCTCTCCGCCCTCCGCAGTGCACGCGTCCCCCCGGCACGCGCACCGTCTGGAGTGTGCGTGACTGAAGGCTCATCCCCGGAGGTCCCAGTCTGGCTCAACTAAACTGTCAGAGCTGTTGTCTGAACACGTAGCTCAGCCCTTTTCTTTAGCAGAAGCTGACGTGCGGCTACGGCAATCTCCATCACTCCCCTCGGGTGATTTTGAAAGGGTCGCAACTCCCCGGAGTCTGCCGGACCAGTGTTTCATGGCGAATGGGCCCGATATTCTGTCTTGCTGTGCTAATTGGACGGATGAGGGGGAAAATAGGTTTTACGGAAAGTGGTTGTTTACTGTAAAGTGCCAAAGTCTCAATCAAAAACACCCTAGAAGTAGCTTGACCTAGGTAAGGTAAGTTTGTGAATGACGAATGTGAAAGAACCTAGGGCCCGGCTTGGCTCAGGCCTGTTAGCTTTGGGGGTGCTGTAGGCCAGGAGTTGGGAGACCATCCTCAGCAACAGCGAGATCTCGTCTTTACCAAAAAAAATTCTTAAAAATCAGTTTGGCATTGTGACTCCCACCTGTAGTCCCAGCTCCTCCGGAGGCTGAGGCGGGAGAGTCGCTTCAGGAGTTCCAGGTCTCAGTGAAAAAAACAAACATAACCCTTGCTTTGTTTAAAAGCAGCCCAGTTACAGGCCATCTTGTGTTACATATATATATGCATACACATACATACACACACACACACACACAGAGTGTTGAGCCATGGTATTTTTACTCAAAGCACACCTCACCGACAGGCAGACGTTTGTGATTTAAAAAAAAATCAATCAGTGTGGCCTGGTTCTCTGTACCCTCAATGAATCCCCAACAATAAAAAAAAAATCGGAAAGCAAATGAGATTAGCATGACGAGGCGAGTCATTGCATATGTATAGTCAGTCTTTCCATTTCAGGAGCCATTCCTTAATATATAGTGATTATCCAGCACCACAAATAGAACCCTTTTTAAAGGATATTTATGATATATAAAACCAGCAGTGTTATGTATTTTAAATCAGATAGCTTCAAAAAATAGCCAGATATTTAAAGAGAAAAAGTAATGTTACTTTTATCATTACCACTGAAAAAGGAAGTTTGAGATACATTTATTTATTTGTTATAGTGATAAAATGTTACTACCATTCATGGAGCCGTATGTCTATTCAGGGATCATTGTGTCTGTTCATGGAGCCTCCAAGCTCTGTTTCAAGCTCTTAACATGCTCTAGTTTAACCCCCATCAAGCCTCTGAAATAGGAATAAAGGTTTGGGTTAAGTAATTTGGCAAAGATAGGATTCAGATTGGGGTGTGTCAGGCATTAGAGCTTATCCTCTGAAAACTATGTCAAGAAACAAAAGTGTGACCATCCCTACTTTTATTCTTCTGCAAATCATTTGATTACTAATTAGGCCTGGAAAATTTTATTTATATGTCCCTAAAATTGGTCAGTATAGCATCAGAAATAGCAATCTAGAGGATACTTTGTGGGTATTATTTAACTATGGCCCAAACTGGAAAAGAAAAAAGTTGTAAGGAGTTGATTCACAGTTGGAATGTGACAAGGAGTGGTTGGAAGAGGGTTACAGAAAGATCAAATTGAAGCACCAACTGTCAGGAACAGAATGAACAGTCCAAGCAGTAGTTTGGTTTTAAGAATTTTTTTTTTTTTTTTGCAGTTTTTGGCCAGGGCTGGGTTTGAACCCACCACCTCCAGCATATGGGGCCGGTGCCCTATTCCTTTGAGCCACAGGTGCTGCCCGGTTTTAAGAATTTTTTTAAGAGGAAGATTATACATCTCCTATTAATACAAGGAGCATAAGGCAGGAGAGTATTTTTAAACTGTAATTACATTTTAGTGGTGAAATCAATTTATCATGATAAATAATTTGAAAAATAGAATAGAAAATATCAGAATACATTGCACAGGGTAAGTACTCATGTGTATTGTTTTGTGCAATTTTGATTTCACTTGTGTGTATATACTCACACGCACACCCATGCATATAAGGTAACAATATAAAAACAAAAAAATTCTTTTTGAGACATAATCTCACTTTGTCACCCTCAGTAGAGTACCATGGCATCATCATAGGTCACAGCAACCTCAAAGTCTTAGGCTCAAGAGATCCTCTTGTCTCAGCCTCCCCAGTAGCTGGGACTACAGGCATGTGCCATCATGTGGACTAATTTTCCCATTTTTAGTAGAGATGGGGTCTCTTCCTCAGGCTGGTCTCAAACTCCTGAGTTTAAAGAATCCTATCACCGAGGCCTCCTAAATGCTAGGATTACAAGTGTGAGCCACCACACCCAGCCAAAGGAGCTAAATTTAAATGGAACTTGAAATGGGAGGATGAAGTTGGAAAGGCTTTCCAACAGTAGACCTGCAGGAGCAAATACTCAAAATGTTAAAGTACAATTAGTTTGTAGTAATAATAGATGGGGTTGGATAAGTAAAGGAGAGGGATAGTATGGGGACAATTTCTGTATGGACACAAGAGTTTGCATGGGCAATCCCTGTAATTTTCTGAATGATGACAGGATGAAATCAGAGTGCTAATCCATAGACACTATATGTGACAGATTGGACAGAGAAGAAAGATCAGACAGGAAATTATTGCTAGAGCCAAGCATTATGTTGAAAAGTGCTGGACTGGCAAAGAGCCAGGAAGGGCGGGTTATAGGAAGTTTTGCCCAGATAGAAGAAAACCTAAAACTTAAGCCATTCTGAATGAGGTGACAGAGCCTCCAAAAAAATAGGTTTATAGCATCACATAACAGCCACTGAATAAAAGACAAATATGGTTCTTCTTTTTGAGTAAACTTGTTAATTTAATTCTGTGCTGGTGATACTTGTGAGACATGTTAATTCCCAGGGTGAAAAAAAGAACCTAGTTTGATGTGAAAGAGATTCTCAGCCATAACACAGACAAAACAAAGAGGGATGTTTTTCTCGATCAGAACATCTTTTACCATCAATAGAAAGCACAGATTGTGAGCTTGTTAAGGTTGAGAATTGTGGCTCATTCATTTTGGTATCTTATGGTGTTGAAAGAGTACTTGGTAAATATTTGTGAAATGAATAAATACGGCCAAGGACTGAGTAATTAGGGAAAAAAATACCTAGTTCAGGAATATCAAAGAGATACAGAGCAAAGCATAATAAATGATTTCAGTACAATAAGACCAGTGGTCACCATCCTTCAGATCCAGACAGAACACACGTTGTTGTGCCTCTCAGAGTTCTTCAAAGGTCAGTCTGCTTGAGGACACTGAGCCTTGCCAATCTGTTGCCTTAATTATTGCTATGGTGATGGAACTATCACATGGGCCCAGAATTTTCTCTATCTCATTTTGTTTTTAAAAGTAACTTTCCACTTCCTCAGAATCATAAATCTAGTATAGATTATTCCATTTAAAAAGCAGTTTGCTTCTGATTTCCAGACAAGACTTCAAGCAGACCTTAAAACTTTTCTAATACAAAATAGCATAATCTATTTTATCATTTTGAGAAGATTTTCATGAGGAACATCTCATTACATATTTGTATCTTTTCTTGAAAATTCCTCAAACGTGTCAATGGTGAAATAAGTTACACAAACTCAGTTTTTGTTTTGTAATTCATGCTTACCCAGAATTGAAACTCAAAAACTAATGCAAAAATTAGAACTCATAAAAATGATCTCTTACTTGAAAGGTAAGAAAATATGTAAAACATAAATATATGTTGTACTTCTCTTCCTTATTTTTAAGTTGCCTTTTAATAAGTTGATACTACTTATTAGATGAGCTGGATATAGTATTCTATTCCTTCTTTTGTAAAAAAGAGAATGGAAAATAAAATGATGAACTTTTTTGTATATGATTTTGACTTAGAGAGAGAAGCAGATAAAGGCCAGACATAATGGCTCATTCCTGTAATTTCAGTACTGTGGGAGGTTGAGGCCAGGGGTTCAAAACCAGCTTGGGCAACATAGCGAGACCTTACTTCTACAAAAAATAAAATTAGCTAAGCATGGTGTCACATTCCTATAGCCTCAGCTACTTTCTAGGCTGAGACACGGGGATGGCTTGAGCCTAGGAGTTTGAGGCTGCAGTAAGTTATAATCATGCCAGTGCACTCCAGGATACTGTCTTTAAAAAAAAAAAAAAAAAAAAGGGTTGGTGCCTGTAGCACAGTGGTTATAGCACCAGTTACAGGCACCAAGGCTGGCAGGTTCAAACCCGGCCGGGGCCAGCTAAACAACAATGACAACTACAACCAAAAAAATCCAGGCAAGAAAAAAAAATATCCAGGCATCGTAGCAGGTGTCTGTAGTCCCAGCTACTCGGGAGGCTGAGGCAAGAGAAGCACTTAAGCCCAAGGGTTTGAGGTTGCTGTAAGCTGTGACGCCACGGACCTCTGCCTAGGGTGACATAATGAGACTCTGTCTCAAAAAAAAAAAAAAAAAAGAAGAGGGAGAAGTAGGTTAAATAACAAATGGCCTGTGATTTAATTACTAACAAAAGTATTGATGGCCTCAGATCAACCGTAAAAAAACTAAAATTGTTAACTAGAATTGTTAAAACTTATTGTTAAGACAGTCTAACCTAAATATATATATATATTTTTTTTTTTTTATTTAAAATAGCAAAAAAATAGGGTAGCGCCTGTGGCTCAAAGGAGTCGGGCACCTGCCCCGTATGACAGAGGTGGTGGGTTCAAACTGGCCCCAGCAAAAAAAAAAAAAAAGAAAAAGAAAAAGAAAAGACACTCCAACTTTTGGTCACCTGTGCTGTACAATAAATCAAATTATGAAGCCAGTTAGAAGCATTAGTTCTGTAATACCTTTACAGATGTCACAGGAAAGTGATATCTTTTATTGTTTGACATTAGAGATTTTGTGTTTTCCTCCAATTAAAACAACTACATGATTACATAGCATTTACAATGTATTAAGGGAAAAAAATCGCTGCATTATGTAGCCTTCTGTGATTCCTCATGTAATTGCTTTTATTGAACTGTGGTTTAGGATCACACAGCCTCAGTCTAGGGGTGGTAAGAGAACCAGCCTCAGGAACCCTATGACTGGCCGTTTTTACTGCAGAGCTCCATCTGAGAACGCTGCTCAGTGGCCTGACCACACTGTGTTCTCTTAATGAGAGTCTGCAGAAATTCAGTACCACAAATAACTGCTTTTCTTGAGCAACTAGTTTGTTTTATAATCTTGTAGCCATTTTGAATTATGTGGTGGAATGTACTTCCTTTCACTGTCCTGCTGATTGTTTGAAAGGTCAAAGGCTTGCTTGTCTCAAGTGCCCAGACTCTGTGGTTCCTCAAGTCACAAAAAGCAGAAGGGGGCTCGGCGCCAGCCACGTACACCTGAGCTGGCAGATTCGAATCCAGCCCGGCCCGCCAAACAACAATGACGGCTGCAACCAAAAAATGGCCGGGTGTTGTGGTGGGCGCCTGTAGTCCCAGCTACTTGGGAGGCAGAGGCGGGAGACTCGCTTGAGCCCAGGAATTGGAGGTTGCTGTAAGCTGTGATGCCATAGCACTCTTTCCAGGGTGACAGCTTGAGGCTCTGTCTCAAAAAAAAAAAGAAGTAGAAGGGGTTGGAAGTTGAAAACAGAGAAATTCTAGTTTTAAGAGACTTCTGTATGGGAAGCAGGAAGAAAGTGGCTACTTGTTCAAGAGATTAGCCTAAATTTCTGATTTTGGTAATAGCTCAACACTAAGGAAGAGTCTGGAAGATTCATAGTAATAACTACAAAGGGTAATAAATACAAACACAGCAGGTGAAGGCGTAGTGGGGCAGAACCCTGGGTGATCCTGGGAGACCAGCAAAAATCACATTGCTTCCTTGGTGCTCAGATACGCTGGTGAAAGAACTTGGAGTGGACTGAAGACAGTGGCTGGGTTGGTTTGGGATTAGGGAAGATAGGGAGAGAGAATGCGACCAGGAGGGGATGTCACAGTTCTCAAGGAGTCAGGTGACAGAAGGATCTAGACAGGTGAGAGCTGAGATCTGGCAATGGGCCTGAGAGAACCAGGGTAGAGGAAATCCCTGGGTATGCCCAGAGTTTAACCTGCAGCCTGTTACATAGTAGATGTTCAGAATGGTTCCTTGTCATCTAAATAAAGCTGGACCAAACTGAGCTGTATTTCTATGCTGCTGGGATTGCCTACTGCCTGTGGTTTATACACGGACATGGCTCTCCCAGCAGGATGACCTTCCCTTGAGCAGTGTGTATGACAAGACCTGGATGATCTGCCTTGGGAAATGACTGCCCACCGCGGAGACGGAAGAGATGAATGGCACCGTGACTGTGGTCTCAGCCACCGCTGGGTGGTTTCTCATGCTGCATGTGCCCTCTGTCAGGAAATCTCTTCTGCGGTCCCCTACCTTCTTACTCAGTTAATTCTTCTTCATCAGATAAGTCTCGGCTTACAACTTACCCTGCAAGAGATGGTCCTCTTGCAGCATTGGGATAAGACATTTATAAACTCTAAGCACTTAAAAGCAACGGTTCTCAACCTGTGGGTTGCGACCTACAGGAACTATGTTAAAGGGCCGCGGCATTAGGAAGATTGAGAACCACTGACTTAAAGGTTCTATGGCTTCTCTCCCCATCCACCACCCTGACCTAAATAAAAACTAAAGCAAGTGTGAAACAAACTCTTCTTTATCTTTTGAAACAACATACGACAAAGAATAAACATATCCTAAATAAACTTTTCACTACATTTTCTTTTTTTGTGAGAGAGAGCCTCATTCTGTCTCCCTGGATAGACTGCTGTGGCATCATAGCTCACAGCAACCTAACCCTTAAGCTTGAGCAGTCCTCTTGTCTCAATCTCCCGAGTAGCTGGAACTGCGGGTGCCTGCCACAATGCCCAGCTAGTTTTTCTATTTTTAGCAGAGACAGAGGTCTCACTCTTGCTCAGGCTGGTCTTGAACTCCTGAGCTCAGGCAATCCACCTGCCTTGGCCTCCCAGAACAGGTGTGAACCCCCATGCTCCACCTAAATTTTCTTATGATTCAAATTCTTTACTTTCTCTCTCTCGTTTATTACGAGTACTGCCCTTTGCTCTTTTTTTCTCTCCCTCTTTGAGCCTTTCTCTTCTGGTGCCTCAAGAATGTGCTGAGTCTGCCAGCCTCGGGGTTCCGCACATTCCCCATTAAACATTCCTGTGTCTTGCACCTCTCCAAGTCCTCATACACTGGTAATTGGGTAATCATTTGCTGTAGTATCTTTAATTGTTTGTCTTCTCCTCAAGGCTCTTGCTCTGGAGGGTAGAAATTCATTAATACCTCAAATATGTGCTTATTTGACCAGCTATTCTATAAAAATGATTCTATTAAGTGATTAGTAGAGAAATCAGGGAATCTTTTAGAGTGGTAAATTGGACTTTTAAAAGTAAAAAGAGACTAAAATAAGATGATCTAATAGGTTAAAAAAACCAATGAAATGAGGTGTTTTCCTATATCATATGGATTTTATCATAGACTTTACAGCCTATTTAATGTTGCTATTCTGGAGAGGTGAATTCCTTTCCTCTAGATAATTCCTAGTCAAATACAACATAAATTTGTCATTACAATCAATCTATTTTTGGCAGTTTTATAATACTCATCAATAAAATCATACTAAGCCAGTTTGTATTCTGGTGTCCAGATACTATACTGGAGGTCTCAGGCTCTCTTTCTCTCCCCTCAGCTCTTCTCCACCATTTAATTATTCAACAAATATTTGCTGAGCATGTAGCAAGTACTAGCCATTGAGCTAGGTGCCAAGACAAATAGTCCCATAGGCCTTGCCCTCAAGGAGTTCATGGTTTAAGACCTAGGACACTGCCTCAGAATTAAGTTTTTATTTTTTATTTTATTTTATTTATTTATTTTTAAGTTTTTGGCAGGGGCTAGGTTTGAACCCACCACCTCTGGCATATGGGGCCAGCGCCCTACACCTTTGAGTCACAGGCACCACCCCGGAATTAAGTTTTTAATAGCAACACAATTTTATGTCTGTTATTTGTAATACATTAAATAACTAAGTATTAAGAAAGTTGCTGACTGTACCTATGTAGGAAATTACAGGACATAGATTAAGGAAACTCTGTAAAAAAATGAAGTTTAGAAATTCTTGGTTTTTTACCTCCAACTTAAGACCTACTTGTTTACTAATCTTACATAAGTCCTCAGCTGAGACATGGTATCGTTTTTAGATGTGGCAATGCTTCTTGCTAGTAGCATACATATACCCAGTGACCTTTCATGAAGAAATATCCTGTCTGTAGAAAAGCAGAGTATACCTTATCTGCCCAAAGCAGGAGTAATGATGTTGCCCGCATGTGTGTGCATGCAGTTATGTGTATATGTATAAGCTTATGCCGAGAGATGGGGGAGGGGATGTGTGTATGTTTTGTTAATGAGTTCACGTGACTTTTTTTTTCTCACTCTGTCACCCTGGGTAGAGTACCCCTGGCTTCATTATATCTCACAGCAAGCAATCCTCTTGCCTCAGCCTCCTAAGCAGCTGGGACACCCAGTGCCCTCCACAATGCCCAGAAAATTTTTCTATTTTTCTTTTTTTTTCAAAATTTCGGGTTAATGTGAGGGTACAAACAAGTAAGTTACAATATTTGCATTTGGTAGATAAGAATTCCTCTTGTAATTGTATCCTGTGCCCATAAAGTGGGAGCACATTAATTCCCTTCTCTCCTCCCCAATTTTTCTATTTTAGTAGAGACAGGGGTCTGACTCTTGCTCAGTATGGTCTTGAACTCCTGAGCTCAAGTGATCCACCCCTTGGCCTCCCAGAGTGTTAGGATTACAGGCATGAGCCACTGTGCCTGACCAGCTCACTTGATTTTTTTTTTTTTTTTGTAGAGACAGAGTCTCACTTTATAGCCCTCGGTAGAGTGCCATGGCGTCAGTAGAGTGCTTTGGTGTCACAGCTCACAGCAACTTCCATCTCCTGGGTTTAGAGGATTCTCTTGCCTCATCCTCCCGAGTAGCTGGGACTACAGGCACTTGCCGCAACGCCTGGCTATTTTTTGTTGCAGTTTGGCCAGGACTGTGTTTGAATCCGCGACCCTCGGTATATGGGGCCAGTGCCCTACTCGATGAGCCACAGGTGCTGCCCAGCTCACTTGATTTTTTTTTGTTTGTTTGTTTTGGGCCAGCGCTGGGTTTGAACCTGCCACCTCCAGCACTTGGGGCCAGCACCTTACTCCTCTGAGCCACAGGCACCACCTGCTCACTTGATTTTTAATAGGGGTTAACAAATGTATAAGTGTAGGAGTCAGAGGTGGTTGTTAGCTTTACACAGAGAAAGGTCTCCGTTCCATTTCCATAGCTTGCACTTCCAGCCCTGAAACGCAGCAAGAAGGAGCAGGTAATTCAGGTAATTTCACTAGCCTGACCAGAAAGTCAACTTAGTCATATAATGGCATATCTGTATCATCACTGTGTTTAATAAAGAAGAGGAGGTTACTGTTAGTGTCACTCTGTGACTTTCCCTGGTCACTGTGGGAAAAGGAAAAAAATAAATACCCTAGATCACAACAGAGAAGGTGAACAACTTTTAAACTTACACACACACACACACACACACAGATATGTTTTCCTCTGTTATTTTATGTGTGTTGTTTGTATCTTACTCTGTGTGTAAGTTTAAAATAGGCAGCAGCGCAAAAAGATGTAAATATCATTTAAACCTTCAGCAATGTAATAACATGTCAGCAGTATAATAACATGTATTACTAATTCTGTTAATGTATTAATTAACAGGTTAATTAATAAATTAATAGATTTTAATTCCTCCGAGTAATTAATGACATCATTAAGTGTGAGAAGTCTACAGGTTGCATTAGAATTCTGAATGACAGTGTGTTTTTACTTCACTGAGATGTTTTGATATGTCAGACAGTTTTTCTCCATTGTTAACTAATTGAATAGTATCTTGGGAGAGATGCCAGTTTTTAGGTTGTACCCATCCATTTTTAGTTTTAGCTCCATCTGTTGTATTTTATCTAGTTGTTGTTTAAACTCTGATAAAATACTTAGTTTATAGCTCTTATATCATCCCCGCTGGCTTCTCGAGAATGAATCCTTTCTTCTCAAGCCCTGAAGAAGCCTTGTGCTCCTTAGCCTCTGGGTGGCTGGACTAGTCTTTCCCTCTTCTCCCCTTTCTGCCCTTTCCCAGAATGCCACTCCCCAGGCTCGTCCTACCCTTGGAATAGCCCAGGAGATGCACCACTGAATCCAACCTGGAAAATGACAGAAAGTACTTACATTCTTCAAAGAGGGGCTTTTGCTACTTTTGACTACCCATTTTAACATAACTTTGATGCAGTATTATTAATTTTTACACGAATACAACTTTGCTTAATAATAACTACTGAGGTTGTCTTCTATATTACAGGTGAGCAAATACAATACAGCCTACTCTTTAACTCCTTTTTCCTCATCTGTCTCAAATTTCTAATTTTTTTCTTTTTTTTTTTTTTTGTAGAGGCAGTTTCACTTTATTGCCCTCGATAGAGTGCTGTGGTGTTACACAGCTCACAGCAACCTCCAACTCCTAGGCTTAGGCGATTCTCTTGCCTCTGCCTCCCAAGTAGCTGGGACTACAGGCACCCGCCACAACGCCCAGCTATTTTTCTGTTTTGCAGTTCAGCCGAGGCTGGGTTTGAACCCGCCACCTTCGGTATGTGGGGCCAGTGCCCTACTCGATGAGCCACAGGCACCGCCCTGGCTCAAATTTCTATAGATTAAATGTTAGACTAAGAATAAAAGTATGCTTAATTAAATTAAATTCAGCTATATGAGTAAGCTGCAGTTTAACTCATGCAATAATCACACTATTAAACATAATACATTCTTATAATTAATACAGAAGTTTTTCTATAACAACTTTATTTATTTTTAATTTTTTAGAGACAGAGTCTCACTTTGTCACCCTCAGTCGAGTGCTATGGTATCACAGTTCACAGCAACCTCCAGCTCTTGGGCTTAGGTGATTCTCTTGCCTCAGCCTCCTGAGTAGCTGGGACTACAGGTGCCCACCGCAACACTCGGCTATTTTTTTGTTCAGTTTAGCCAGGGCCGGGTTGAACCCACCATCCTTGGTATATGGGGCTGGCGCCCTACCCACTGAGCCACAGGTGCTGCCCATTTATTTATTTATTTTAGAGACAGAGTCTCATTTTGTTGCCCTTGGTAGAGTGCTGTGGTGTCACAGCTCACAGCAACCTCCAATTCCTGGGCTTAGGCAATTCTCTTGCCTACGCCTCCCGAGTAGCTGGGACTACAGGCACCTGCCACAATGCCCGGCTAACAACTTTAATTATTAATAAATAGTAAAATTTCCTCAATGCGATATTCAGAGAAAAAAATCATGGAATTTTAAAAATATTATATGAATATACAGTATGGGAGTCTCAAAGTCTGTTACTTTCTATTTCTCTCCCCAGCATAGTATCTTTGTGGATAATAGTAGATCTTCAGTATTTTATCTGTATCCCCAGTTGGTTTCAACTTCCTTCCTGTACAAGCAATTGCCTTTATTTCATCTTTCAGATTGTCTGAGCCTTTTGAAAGTTGACGAATCAATGGAAGCCAGAAACTTATATGTTTAATAATGGTGTACAGTCTGATTACCATAAGTACAATTTTTAAAAACATTTCTGTTCATAAGAAAAAAAAATAAGAACATTTCTATTCATACAGAATTTATGTGAATAAAAACCTCA
This sequence comes from Perodicticus potto, assembly GCA_963574655.1. Classification (NCBI taxonomy): domain Eukaryota; kingdom Metazoa; phylum Chordata; class Mammalia; order Primates; family Lorisidae; genus Perodicticus; species Perodicticus potto. Next base: position 9,370 of record CAUYRH010027276.1, on the reverse strand, counting down.
GTTCTCTCAGGCTTACTTGAATGGAAAAAATTCCCTTGGAGGCTATAATAGGACTTGTAGTACAATATTGATTAAACAGTAATGAAAATTAGCTTTGATGGCTCGGCTCCCGTAGCTCTGTGGTTAGGATGCCAGCCACATATCCCAAGGCTGTTGGGTTCAAGCCTAGCCGGGTGTTGTGGTGGGCGCGTGTAGTCCCAGCTACTTGGGAGGTTGAGGCAAGAGAATCACCTAAGCCCAAGAGCTGGAGGTTGCTGTGAGCTGTTAATGCCACATACTCTACTGAGGGTGACAAAGTGAGACTCTGTCTCTTAAAAAAATAATAATAAATAAAAAAATATATATATATGTATATATATTACCTGTGACTTGGTAATTCACCCATAGCTCAGTGAATAGGGTGCTAGCCACATACCCCAAAGCTGGTGGGTTCAAACCCGGCCCAGGCCTACTAAACAACAATGACATCTGCACCCAAAAAATAGCCAGACATTGTGGCGGGCACCTGTAGTCCCAGCTACTTGAGAGGCTGAGGCAAGAGAATCACTTAAGCCCAAAAGTTGGAGGTTACTGTAAGCTGTGACGCCATAGCACTCTACCAAGGATGACAGAGTGAGACTCTGTGTCAAAAAAAAAAGAAAAAATTAGCTTTGAGTTTATCATAAAAATGTGGAAAAATAAATTTGAATGAAAAAGGAAGACACTCAGTACTGGCTCTGTGCTTCTTTTAGTAGTTGGAACCTTCGAACATACTTCCCTCATAAAGATAGTATAGATTATGTTAAGGATTAAAAAAATAATTTTATGGGTAAGATCCTAGGAAGAAAATACTATTAATTTTAGTTGTAGGTACCTTCAATACAGTTTCACTTCATCCCAACCACATTTTCCAGACCACTAAACCACTAAATGTTCTCTGGAGACTTTCAAGCCATGGTAAAATAAAATAGCAATTTGGTAATTAACCGATTTAATGTTGAGTGCCAAGAAACAATTGAGGCTTAAAACTCACAAACACCAGATCCATCACATTATCCTGTTTTAAATGTTTACTTAAAAAAATTAGATGATTTAAAAATAGCCATTTCATTTTGAGTTGTATCTGAGGAACTATTAAATAATATAGTATAAGAAAGCTTTCAGAAGGCTCTCAGAGCCTGGGTGAGGTGGCTCACACCTGTAATCCTAGCTCTCTGGGAGGCTCAGGAGAGAGGATTGCCTGAATTCAGGAGTTCAAGACCAGTTAGAGCAAGAGTGAGACCTCTTCTCCACTAAGAACAGAAAAATTAGCTGGGCATCCTGGTAGTCCCAGCTAGTTGGGAAGCTGAGGCAAGAGGATCACTGGAGCCCAAGAGTTTGAGGTTACTGTAAACTATGACTCTACAACGCCACAGCCCTCTACCCAGAGTAAGACTCTGTATCAAAAAAAAAAAAAAAAGAAAGAAAGAAAGACTCTCAGAATTTGAGCTGATATGTTTTATTTAAAATACTACCTGTGGGGCAGTACCTGTGGGGCGGTGCCTGTGGTTCAGTGAGTGGGGCGCTGGCCCCATATACCAAGGGTGGTGGGTTCAAACCCGGCCCCGGCCAAACTGCAACAGGAACAAAAAAAAATAGCTGGGCACTGTGGCAGGCGCCTGTAGTCTCAGCTACTCGGGAGGCTGAGGCAAGAGAATCGCCTGAGCCCAAGAGCTGGAGGTTGCTGTGAGCTGTTAATGCCACAGCACTCTACTGAGGGTGACAAAATAAGACTCTGTCTTTTAAAAAAAATTATATATATATATAAAACCTGTGGCTTGGCACCCATAGCTCAGTGAGTAGGGTGCCAGCCACATACCCCAAAGCTGTTGGGTTCAAACCCAGCCCAGGCCTACTAAACAACAATGACAACTGCACCCAAAAAATAGCTGGGCATTGTGGTGGGCACATGTAGTCCCAGGTAATTTTTTTTTCGAGTTATTTCAAAGATGCTAGAATTGATTTTATTATTTTGTTGACTTCGAAGTCCAATGTGAATACCTTTGGAATTCCATTCTCTATGTCTGAATACTTTTTTTTTTTTAGAGACAGAGTCTCACTTTATTGCCCTTGGTAGAGTGCCGTGGTGGTGTCACATAGCTCACAGCAACCTCCAACTCCTGGGCTTAGGCGACTCTCTTGCCTCAGCCTCCCGAGTAGCTGGGACTACAGGTGCCCGCCACAATGCCCAGCTATTTTTCTGTCTTTGCAGTTTGGCAGAGGCCAGGTTTGAACCCGCCACCTTTGGTATATGGGGCCAGCGCCCTGCTCGATGAGCCATAGGCCGCCCTATGTCTGAATACTTTGTACAGTAAATTTAAAATGTCATGATGTTTTTATACTTACCTTAATGCTATAAGAGTACTATTCTCCTAACTGGTTCCCTGCCATTATGATGAGCATGCAAATACGAGGTTGATGATGAGTGTTGCTGTACATTATTCAGCCAACATCCTATATTCACTAATTTAGCCCATGTTGTATTTTAAATAATCTCTCTATAGGTAGAAATTACCTTAATTGTTTTATGACTGTACCCCAAATCAGAAAATTTGGTATGCATTAAATGCATTAAGAATTATGTTATAAAAAAAAAAGAAAAGAAATTTTAAGATGCTTAGACCTGAATGTTTTAAGGGGTGGTTCAGGGTCCTAATTGAATTGTAGATCCCGCTAAGCGCTGTGTGGGGGATGAATTTCAGGGGCATATGAAGCAATGCAGAGAGGTGAATTAAAGGCAATATTGTAAAATAAAGATGATTCAGACCCTGAACTGAAGAAATGTGAACAGAGAGTTTTGGGATGTAAAATGTCAGCAACCAGGAAAGAGTGAATTTTTATTGAATGAATAAATGTATGAATCTGAGTCCCTGCAAAAAAAAAAAAGTGCATTGTTTAATTTCCATACATTTGTGAATTTCCCAAATTTCCTTTTATTATTCATTTCTAACTTCATCTCATCGTTATTGGAGAACATACACTGTATAATATCTGTTTTTAAATAGATTGAGACTTACTTTGTGGCCTAACAAATGGCCTTCCAAATTGTTGCAGCACATTTGTTGAATAATCCTTCCCTAACTTATAATTTTCTCTCTCTCTCCCTCTCTTACACTCTTAATGATGCTCTTTAAGCATCATTTATTATTGTAGTTAATTTAAAGTCTTCTATATTCTAATTGATGCACTTATATTTGCTCTTTGAGTGAACATATTTGGGATAGAAAGTTTGAAATTATACCAACTATTTTGGGAAGCTTCATAAATATAAGTGTTACTTAGATTTTTTATTGTCAATTGATCTCCTTTTAGCCCAGAAAAGAATTTTTCTTTTTTTCCCCCCTTTTTTTCCCTATTTCTGACTACTACTTGTTTCTTAAAAGATGTTACCCTACTTTCTCTGGTATCAACTTCACCTCAAGACTCTACCTCTCTGACACAGTGCTTGGGGTTCTAATGTTAGGCCTTTTCTAATACTTAACATGTGTTCTACCCAAATGACCTTCCTGCTTAATTATCTGATGATCAATTAAAACCACAAACATTTATATTCAGCCATATCTTATCACTGCCCTAAATTGCAAAATTATTACATTTCATTTTCTAGAAATTATTCCACTTGGCTATGCCTTAGACACATGAAACTAAACTGTTCAAAGATCAATTCTCATTGCTCATCTAATCCTTTCTCTTGAAAATGTTTCTCCCCCTGTTCTGTATGTTGTCCTAGACACCCAAATAAGAAACCTATGAACCACACTAGTTGTTTTCCAGTCATCATTCCATCCCTTTCTACTTCCACTGCCTTCGTTTAAGCCCTGTCCCCAAATAGATTTTCCCATTACAGCATCTTTCCATAATGCCAGAAAGCCAAGCCATGGAAACAGAAGGGCATAATGTGACAAGATACTAGTGCTCTCCATGAAACAGTTGGCAAAAAAAAAAAAAAAAATCTATAGTTTTTATTTCTACCGGGAAGGACGATTTTTGATATTCATAGCTTTTCAGTGCAAAAGAACATGAAAAAATGCCTAAAAATCAGTTCAATAAATATAATTGGAATGTATTTCAGACAGCTGGTGGTGGGGGAGAAAGAATACTGCAGCCTAGGAACATGCACTGTGATGTCCTTCCTCTGTATGTATCCTGGGAAACGCTACTTGCTTTTAGAGTAATCTACCTAAAATGAAAATCTAATCATCTAATCTAAGACCTGGTTTAAAGTCTTTCTGTGGCTTCCTAGTGTCCTTAGGACAAAATATCTACTGCCTAAGACAACATAAAAGGACAACATAAAGGACAACATAAAAGTCCCTTCAGGACTACTCTTATATTTTCTGTTCTCTGCTCCACCTTACTCAATGAACATTAGCACTTTTACACCTTTTATACAAGTCTTGAAATAAGTCATATTTTTTTAACTCTTTTCTGCTGAACGTGTCACTGTTCGGGCTCTTCTTCTTTACTTATCTTTTAATCCTATCCAGAGTATCCCTCTTCCCAGAATTGCTACCTGAGTTCTTCACAGGCTAGAACTGGTGTAGTGAATGAACATGGGCAGTTTTGGATTGACTACTGTTCTACTCACACAAAGCCTTAGTTTTCTCACCTTGTACAGTCATGTGTCACTGAATAGAGGCACCTTCTGAAAAATGCATTGCTAGGTAAGTTAATTGTTGAATGAACATCAGAGGGTGTGCTTACACAAACCTACATGGTGTAGCCTACTACACAGGGCTGTATGGTATACTTATTGCTCCTAATCTACAAAGCTATAGCAAACCATTGTTCTAAATACAACAGACAATTGTAATACAGTGGTAAGTATGGTAAACCTTCCTAGTTAACTATGTTCCTACATTGAGCACTTCCCTAAGTTAACCTAATTTCCATAAACTGAACATACACCACATGTACTCAATGTAAGTCAGACCTCTACATATTGACTACTTCTGTAAGCTTTATTTTGATCACTTGGACTATAACACACAATATTAATTTACTCTCTGTAACTTGGTGAGTTGAGTCTACTCTATACCAAGCAGTAGAACATGTAGGCTTTGCCCTTATTGAGATTATTTTTCCATAGTATAACTTCTTTTTTCATGATTTATTATTGCCACATGTTGGATTAGGCATGACACTTATTGTTTATCATGTGTTGTGGGGATTTTTTTCAACATGAAGGACTGGTGTGAATTTTAAGTATACCGTACAATTACTGAAAAATTTTAAGGTTAATTGAGACATAATGGCCTGAAGGAAAGAACTCAAAGAGCTGACATTGAAGAAAAAGGTTGATCTTCTACATTTTCTGGACAGTAGCAAAAAAAGATGGCAGAACATTTTGGTGTTATCAAGACACAGTTAGCAACATCCAAATACATGAACATGAGCACTTAGAGAAATATGGTAAGGAACACTGAGCTCTATGGTGGAAAAGGAGGAACCTCAATAAAGTCACTGAAGCCACATTAAACTGGTTCAGACGAATAAGGGCAGTTAACTCCTGAATGTCTAGGCCAATGATCCAATAGTTGCTAAAAATTTTGCACAGGAATTCTGGGTGGCAGATCTCCAAGCATCAAGTGATTGGCTAGAGAAATTTAAACTGCAACATGAAATCTCCCAGAAAGTCTTGTGTGGTGAATCCATTGAAGTTTCAGTAGGAATTGTGGAGTTTCCAGACTTCTCTAGAGGCTTCAAAGAAGATAACATCTTTAATGCTGACAAGGGTGGACTCTTTCTAGGCAATATCTGATAGGAGCCTCATCATGTAGGGTGACAAATGTAAGCACAGAAAAGTTTCCAAAGGACATTCATATTTCTGCTTTACTCTAGCTTAACCAGAGAGACTAAAGCCCTTGGTGGTGCATAAATCAGCAAAGTCATACAGATTCAAGAACCTGAAGCTCAGAGATCTCCTGGGTACTTGGAGATCAAACAAATGTGCATGGGCCTCAAAAATACAACCCTTTGATCAAGCCACCATCAAAACATTTAAAATGTGTTACCCAGCCCAGCTCTTGTGGTGGTCATTACTGAAACACAAACCTGTGGTCTACCTGTGGAAACAGCTCCACACGCTGCATTCGTTAACGCTCTGGATGGTGTCCTCTGGATCAGTTCTGCTTCGAATAAAGTTCAGCCAGAAATGCTACAAAAGTGCTTCAAGATAGTTTGATTTGTCACAAGCCAAGAGCATCAAGTTTTGGCCTTACGAGACAGTCCATCTCCAATAGCAGAATTCAAAGACATAGATTTTGAAGGTTTTGTTGCAATGGATGATGAGGTGGTGACCTGTAATGAACCTGACCCACAAGTAATTTTCCCAGCAATATTGACTGAAGTACCCACAAGCATAAAAGTGCATGGAGCAACTGATATAGTGAAAGAACTGTCATCCTCACTTGGATAACACAGAAATTAGAGGCCGTGAAAGAAGAGGGTGTCATGCATCTGATAATGCACTTGAAGTCATTTGCTGTGGAAAAATGCTCAGGTATGCTGAGTGGTGTAGCCACCATTGAGAGTGGTTTCTACACTTACCTTTGTAATAAGAATAAGAAATAGACTAAGATTAACATTTTTCAGCAAGACTGATTAAACCATGAGAAAACATTAAATGTATTGATTTTGTTTGTATGATACTGTTTGTATGATTTTACTGTGTTTCAAGTATATATGATTCCATATGATATTCTGTAATAAAAGTGTACAAGAAAGTAAAGTATATGCATGTATCAGTACATCAGGCCTAATTCCTTATGTTGACCACCTCTGTATGTTGACCAATCTGTTACAGTCCCTTGGGTGATCAATTTAACAGAGGTTCTACTGTATTTATGAATCTCAACATAGAAAAAATACAGTACAAATAGGGTTTTATAACCTTATAAGATCCCTATCACATATGGGGTCTGTAGACTGAAACAGCATTAAGTGGCCCATGACTGCTTGCATGTAGTTGTCAAGTATAGGTCACAGACTCATAGGTAAATCTGAGTGCTTGACAAATATTAGGTACTCTAGCAGTGATTATGTGATTTAAGGATTTGCTGTGCAATTTTGGAGATTTCTGAGTTGTCTTTTGTCACTTAATTTTTTTGCTTCAAAGTTTATGAAAAATTCTGTAGGCTCTGGGAAAAAGGCATTTGCAGCATGATCTAGGAAACAAACTTTCGCTCCTCATATGGAAATTCTCTCTTTCTGACCTCTTTATTTACTGAAATGTAATAGGTCTCCATCACATCTGAAGTTGCTCTTTGCAAACTGACTTATTTTAATCCATTTGGCTTCAGAGTATGACCTAAAGTGTTTTTCAAGCTCACACTGAGAATGTTTTTACTGAATTCCTGTACAACATGAGACATGTAATAGGTCCTATGAGTTCATGAAGAGGTTACCACTACCTTTATGCCAGTATTTTCTTTTTGGGGTCTTTTTTGTGTGCATATTGTGGATGATTTCTATATATAAACTATAATTCTTTACTCTTGAACATGTTTTAAAATAATGCTTAAACGATAGCACTAGGACTCTAGATTCAGAATGTATACATACGTTCAAATTCAGCTCTGCCACCTACTAGTTTTTTGATCTAGTACAAGTCACTGTTATTTTCTAAGAATCCATTTTTCTACGTATGTATGTATGAAGCAGTGTATGCATGAAGTATGAAGAAGTTTATTAACAGCAAGATAGTCAGGATTAAAGTTATGGTTTATATTATCCAAATGTAAACATGTATTATAAATATATATGAATGTGAATATAATATAAAATATAAATTTATCTCAGTGCAAATTAAAGAGTAATTATCAATTAATATTAAGCTATCATTTTATTTTAAAAATAGAAATTAATTTGCCTCACTTAATTTACTGTTATATACTTAACTAATGTACAACATTCAAATGAGAACTTAATGACAAAAGTACCTTCATTTTTTCTTGACATCTACACATCACCATATAAGTAGAGGGTTTTTTTGGCTATTATTGTTAAATAGCATTTGTTAGTACTTACAAACTTGAAAACTATTTAGCTTTACTTACCCATTTAATTCTTATTTTTATTTTATTCCAGATCCAAGCATACATGTTTCAGTTAATGAAAATAGCTAGCTAGATAAGGATATTTTAAAAGAATTTCTCATGAAGAAAGAACACAATAACGTCTGGACATCTGGTAAAATTCTAAGCCTACAAACACATAATTTAAACATACTTTTTTTCTACAGGGAACTATAAAATTGCCACACACCCTCAGTCCTCCCATTTCTCATGCATAATATATTGGTAACATTCTTAAAATCTATTTCAGTAAGGATAGATTAAGTGAGTAATAGTATATAATGTACATTAAAAAAATTCAGGCTTTTCTTTTTTCTTAGTAACCTTAACCTTGAACAAATTCACCTTTTTTTTGCCTCTAGAAAATCATGAATATATAACTCAGGGATTATGTGCCCTTGGCTCTCGTTGGACAAGATTACTGAAGCAATTGTGAGTGAGGAATATATGAACTGTAAAGAAGTGCTTCTGCTAGAGAAATTTCAAGTATTGGAATCTATGAGACTCTGATTTAGGGATTGTATTGGGGAGGGAGCTAGTGGAAAATGTTTGGGTTGAGGTTAGCAGAGGATGCAACCTTTTCCAGGCACTCTCATACCTAAACTTTTGTGTGACTGGAATTATTTGGAATGGAACAAACGTTCAACTAGCTTTGGAAAAATTATTTAACAATTATGACCTTACGAGGTTTCAGTTCTTTCTAGATCACTAATTCATAAGAATTAATCACAATCACCAGGGGAGGAAAGAGTGGTGCTTAAAAAAAATACATATTCTGGGGCTAGACACCTGGAAGTCTTAATTTATAAGACTTGGGGATGGCTTGAGTACATGTGTTTATTAGCTCCCTGGGTGACATCTGCTCAGCTCCTCTTCTGGGGATGTTTCAGTCCATATACTTCAAATCTTTCTTATCATTTCCAAAAATGAACACCATACTTATTTGAAAAATCTAAATAAAATCAGTATCGTCTTTTCATAATTTTATTCTTTTACTTAACTTCTTGATTTTATCATTTGTTTATGTTAATCATTAAAGTTTTGTTTTCAAAACAGCTATAGGATTTAAACTCATATCTGATGGATTCTTTTTTTTAATATTTTATTTATTTTTTTAATTGTCTTTATTATTAAATCATACCTGTGTACAATAGTGCAATCAAGGGGTACAATGTGCTGGTTTCATATACAATCTGAACTATTTTCATCAAACTGATTAACATAGCCTTCCTGGCATTTTCTCAGTTATTATATGAAGACATTTGTATTCTGCATTT
>CAUYRH010027275.1:0-19791 GCA_963574655.1 Perodicticus potto | reverse complement strand
TAAAAATATCAAATAAAATATCTAAGAAAAGAAAAATAAGGAAGTAGATTCTAGAATGATAAATATTTCAAGGTGAGTTTCCAAGAAGTTCATATGAGTTAACCTATTTAATAAGAAAACGCTATGCCTCAATGAGACACATTCCATTTGTCAGAGTAGAAATATGGGATGATTTACTACAATAATTTTCATAATCAGTATTTGCCCTTGATTGCCATAAAATTTACTTCAGTCTTTAAATTAATACAAACAAATAAAAGCATAATCTTTGATTAATCAATAAAATCCTTTCTGTATAATTTACTATTTCTAAATCTTTGGTCAATTAAATTTTGCCACACCTAAGACATAATTATTCTGATTGGGGCTCTTTAAAGTAATTCTTTTGCATTACTTAATTGAAAGTTAATATACAGGGTGTCCCTAAAGTCACCACACAGAGGGAAAACATATTCCCGAAAGCAAGTTCTTATTACCTATGTAACCTGTGTCCTTTAATCAACAGAAACCATCAATCCAGGCATTCAGTATTACATCCACTCAACTGTCATCCTGCTGCCTCGATTAAGTCTTCATCCTGAGGACTATGATGACAGGAATTAAAGAGCATCTGGAATAGAAATTCATTATCAGAAACTTAAAATCAAAAAAACAAAAACATACCCAATAGCTTTTTCTACTTCTTTTCCAAGAGTTGAATAAAATCTAATCATTCCCCTCACCTAGTAAACCACTGCAAATTACTCCAGAATTTAATTATGCAAAACTGAATTTTGTTGCTTTCCCAGTATAATATTTGAAAGGCCAATTATTTTTAAAAATAGTGAGAAAAATTGGCCTGGGTGTGATGATTCACACTGGTAATCTTAGCACTCTGAGAGGCTGAGGTGGGAGGATCCTTCAAGCTCAGAAGTTCAAGACCAGCCTGAGCAAGATCCCATCTGTACTAAAAATAAAAAATTAGCCGGTCATTGTGGCAGATGTCTGTAGTCCCAGCTACTCAGGAGGCTAAGGTAGGAGGATCGCTTGAGCCCAAGAGTTTGAGGTTGCTGTGAGCTAGGTCATGGCATTCTAGCCTGGGATGGCAGAGGGAGACCGATCTCAAACAAACAAAACAAGTAAGAAAAATTACCCATTGCTGATTCCCTTCTACATAATTTCTAAGACCAGGCTACCTGCCTCAAAACAATAATCTAAATCATTAGTCAAAAGGAGAAAACAAAGTATTTAGCAACAATCAAGAATTAATCAGATTTTTCTCTTGCATCATACACCACCGCCACACATTGAAAGGGAAATTTTCTGAGCCAATTTCCAAAGATGTTGGCGTAAATTAAATATACTCTCCAAAGTTTTTATCCTCAACTGTGGTTTATAAACCAAATCAATAGCACGCAAAATTTCAAAGTTGAAAAAATTCAGAACAGAAAAAGAACGAAACTTGTTTGATTTTTTGTCTAATGGTTTATTTCATCTCTGTAATCCTAGGCTGGTTTGTAAATCACTCAGACTAAAATCATGCCACAATTCCCCCTCTCACAGACACAGAATAATTTTGATTAGCTTAATCTAGACATTTATGAAAATATTGGTTTGCTACAAAATGTCATAATTCACTTAACCACTCACATTTGTTTGGCACCCACTACCTGTCAAGCTCTTTGCTGGGGAAGGATGTGGCAAATAAGAATCATCTCTACCCTCAGAACTTATAATCAGGTGAAAGACAAAACACTGGAAACCGAGTTGAAAGTCACATTTGTAAGGAAAGAAGAGCCTGATGGATAATTTGAAAAATTTGAGAATGCTGACATTTTCCAGAAATCAGTATGTATGCCAGCCCTGTGAAATGAGCTTTTATTTGTAACATATTGTCATTTCTTTTCAAAGGGGAAGTACGATGGCATTGAGCTACAGAATTTGGGAAAGAGGCAAAAAGGCAAGGGAGATGGGTAGGGTGAAAATGTGGAGAGCCTCCAACACTGAGCCAAAATATCTACACATTACCAGAGAGAGAAATGGGGAACTATCACATTAATGATGGCAAAAAGGAAAACAGGTACTGGGTCACACATATTGCTATGGAAAATGGGTATAAACAATTGCCAAAGACATTGAAAATTTTTTATGATTGCTTTTAGTGATGCCTGTATGCTATATTTCATTAAAAGGGTTAAGATTTGGAAAAATATAAAAAGACCATTTATTTCACCTTCTACTGAACTGAATAAATCCTTCTGTGTCATCACAAAAAGACCCTCTGGGCAGTGTCAACACTCACACAACAGGGACCTTCACACCGAGCCCCTGCCACATGTCACACCCTCAGTGAGAGGAGGTTACATTTCTCCACAGCTTGAGAGGTTGGAAAACAAGGCTTTGAGTGAAAACCTCCCTTACAGCTTGGTCCTTTGGTCCCAGATCACACAGAACAACATTTTTCCATCTATTCTAAGATACGCTTTCTTCATCTTTTAACAACTACAAAGTCAGAGAGAGCCTTACAACTAATTATGTGTTATAATCTTAATAGGCAGCAATCTTTCTTAGAGGCAAATAAAATAATAATCAGATGCAACAAAACACAGTGAGATAAGATTTTACATGAACTTGGCTTAATTCCCCTCCGATGGCTAGTCTCTCTTCTATGTCTGACAAATGCTCTCAACAGTAGAGATACCAAGCTGCAGTCCTGGAGCCAGACACTCATCAGTCTAGCCAGTCTCTCCTTTCCAGTTGACTGGGTCACACTTCTTCGGATTCCAGTGTTCTCTTCTGCAGTTTAGGGCTAACAGCACCTGCCACATTGCTCATTCCTTTGCACACAGTCAACATTCCAAAAAGGGGTAGCCACCACCACCATCATCACCTACATCTAGATTAAATAATTCCTTCTCTACAATCATCCTCCATGTGATTGCCTACATTTGGGTCCATTCCAATTTGTCTTAATCCTCCTAAAAATTTCTTTTGTCCAGAAGCAAACACATGTGCTTTCAGTGGTTTGGCTTATCTATGGTATGGGAGGAAAAGTTACTGCCCTTACATTTGATGCTAAATATGGAACATGGGTTATAGTCTCTTAAGAAAAGATTAAGTAGAATGGCCAACCAAGTATTTGCAGAAGTAATTTTATAATTGCTACAGTCAGGTAACACACACAGAGACCATGTATGAATACCAAAATGGCAGAACACCATATAGAAAGAAGACGAGGGTTCCTGACTCCACATAGATCAGCAGAGCTCATCACATGTCCCGACTTTGAGAGGAGCCATTTGCAACATACCTGACCGTACCCAACTCCACCACAACTGCCTGTTCCTACGTTAAATGCTAAATGTTCATCTCTCAAAAATCCATATGCTGAAGCACTAACCCCCCAATGTGAAGATATTTGGAGGTGGCACCACTGTGGTAGGTGATTAGGTTTAGATAATGTCATGAGGATGGGGTCCCTGTGATGAGATTAGTGCCCATATAACACAAAGGAGACAGAGGGAGATTTCTTTCCATATACACACACCAAGAAAAAAAGCCACATGAGCACCCAGGAAGAAAATGGCTCTCTACAGGCAGAAAGTGGGTCCTCACCAGGAATCTAATCTATAGCAGGCTTAATCTTGTAATTCCTACCTCCAGAACTATGAAAAATAAATGCCTGCTGCTTAAGCCACGCAGTCCAGGGTATTTTGTGGTAGGTGCTTGAACATACAAAAATAGTTACCAGCACCAAGGGTTGGTTAAGAAGCAAGGAGCTGGTAGCACCAAGAGTAGCAGCAGCTCCTTCAAATGTATATGCATTAAGAACCAGAGTCTCTGAGATCTAGGGAGTAACTGTTAATGATAGGAAATACGGCCATCTCTACAGTAACAAAAAATTCTACTTTTTGCCTATTAAAAGCAAGCATCAAAATACTTCTAAGTAGAGTTGATTCCTTTGAGAAAAGCATTAATCCCCAAACAAGGCAGTAAACCACGAGGAAAAAATGAGCTCTAGATACAGTAACCGCTACTCCGAACAGCAGGTACTCCCACTGGTTTGTTAAACAGCGTTTCATCAAGAGTAGAGTTTTTAAAATACAAAGAACAACTTCTGAAGGACACATAGCTTAGGAAACAGGTAATGTCTAATGTTTTATCTAATGTCTAATGTTTTATCTTAGAACATGTGAGAATCTGTGGGATCTCATTTTACCTAACCTAAAATAAGATGAAATGGGAAAAGTAACAAATTCACAAATTCAATGGCAGCCTAATACTTCTATAGACAGATAAATCAAAATAGTAAGTGCTTTATGGATTAACAGTGATAATTATGAGTTTTCTTTAAATATATACACACACACACTATCAGGGCAACATACCTAAAAGGACTAATAAAGATGTACTGAAAACATAGTAGAGTTATTGACTTTTATTGACTTTAGAGTAACAGGGTGCAGTTAATAAAGGAAGTAAAATATAGTATCTCTAGCATTTTAGTTACCATCTAGCTGAACTCCCTTGCATTTAAGATGAGGAAAGAGAAGCACATCTTAGCATTTCAAAGCTAAGGTACAAACTGAAACGAGACGAACACCACAGCTCCCAAGTCCAGATTCACTGCTCTTCTCTCCCAAAAGTTTGTGACCTAGTCCAAGAATAAAAGCTAACACATTTTTCTTGGAATTCTCCCAAGAAAAACCAAAAGCTAATTTGCATAGCACTAATGAAGAACAGAAATTAAACTTGAGTTAGAATCAACCAACACAGGACTCTACGCTCTCCCCTAGAAGGGGAAACTCAGAATTGTAGAAAAGTGGATGCCTCTAAGCCCCTCCTATAGGACATGCCTGGGCAGCAGTATCCGGACCTTACCCAAAGTTGGTGAACTTGACAGGGGAACTCGTCAGCAGTTCAGTGTGTTTCATGCAAGTACACAACACTTTCTGAGATTAAAACTTTGAGGCTGAGCTGTAAGCTTTTGGTGTTGTTCATTAAGATTGGTATTTTTGAATTTTTCTGGCCAACGGAATTTTTTTGTTTTATGGATATGAAACACATTCAGTGTTTTAAGTCATAGTGACTTCTCACATATGGAAATGGAGTCATGAATTCCTTATTGCTGAATTCATTTCCTTCTCTTTTCTTTCCTTCTTTCTTTCTTTCTTTTTTTTTTTTTTTTAAATATAGGGTCTTGCTCTGTTGCTCTGTTCTCTAGGCTGGAGTACAGTGGCCTCATCATAGCTCACTGCAACCCAAACTCCTGGGTTCAAACAATTCCCCTGCCTCAAGACTATGATCTTCCTATGTTGCTCAGAAAGGACTTGAACTCATGGCCTCAAGCAATTCTCCCACTTCAGCCTCCCAAAGTGCCAGGATTACAGGCATGAGCCATTATGCCCAGATCTAATGCATTTAAAAAATGCAAAATAAAACATACATGGAAAGATTTTTTTTGTTTTTTTTTTTTTTGGCCTCATCTTTCAACCTCTCTACAGCAGCTTTGTACAAATCTCTAGGAAACAAAGAAGGCTTTGGGAGAATTCCTTTTCAGCCTTCTTGGCAACCTTTTAATGCACAAAACAACAAGAGGCTAACAGTGGAGATACGTTTTCAGAACCAGAATTAATACTTGACCTTGAGCAGGCAGAACACACACCTATACTCCTAGTTAGCACCCTAGAGCTGGTGAAAAAAAAAATTGATTTCTTTCAAAATGTCCTAACTTACTCAAAAATCCCGAGAGTCCAAACACGGCAATTTTCAACCTTGAATGGAGCAACTACCAAACCCAGTATCTCCGTCATCCCCTACTCAGCGATTGTATCACAATCACCAACATCCTGCCTCTCACATCCCAGAGTAGACACAGACACAATGTCTTTATTTATGAAGCCTGGAGGTTATCTGGGCTTTGTATATTCAACTCCTTCAAAAAAGCCTCAATCTCAGCAAAATTCTTTATCATACGAGAGTGGAAAAAGGCCTATATGTATCACATAGTTATCACAAGACTACTCAAAAAGTTGCAGTCTCTGATGGTTAGTTTCATGCGTCAACTTGGCTCTGCTATAGTATCCAATTACTCAAACACTAACCTAGGTGTTGGGTGAAGGTATTCTACAGATGTGGTTGACATCTACAAGCAGCTGACTTTAAGTAAGGTAAAATTATTGTTCACAATATGGGTGAGCCTCATCCAATCAGCTGAAAGGCCTTAAAAGCAAACCCTGAGGTTTCCCTGAAAAAGAAATTCTGACTCAAGACTGATCTTCAACTCCTATCCAAGGATTTTCTTATATACAGTAAGGGCAATACTCAAATCATGTTTGATGTCTGCAATTATAAGAGGTATTCGATGTGACTTGTAGTCAAGTTTTGTTATTGGTATATATTGTGTATTACAATTTCTTTTTTTTTTTTTTTTTGAGACAGTCTCACTTTGTTGTCCCGAGTTGAGTGCTCTGATGTCATAGCTCACAGTAACTTCAAACTATTGGGCTGCAGCAACTTCGCAAGCAGCTGGGACTACAGGCACTCATCACAACACTCGGGTAGTTTTTTCTATTTTTAGTAGAGACAGGGAGAAACTTCTCAAATCTGCCTCCAGGAGAATTGGGGAGACAGGGTTTTTATTTTTAATTTTTATTTATTTTCTTTGGAACACAGTCTCATTCTATTACCCAGGCTAGAGTGCTGTGACATCAGCCTAGCTCACAGCAAACTCAAACTCTTGGGCTCAAGTGAGCCTCCTGCCTCTGCCTCCCAAGTAGCTGAGACTACAGGAATGTGCCACCATATCCAGCTAGTTTTCCTATTTTCAGTAGAGATGGGGATCTTGCTCTTACTCAGGCTGGTCTTTAATTCCTGAGCTCAAGCAATCCACCCACCTTGGCATCCCTGAATGCTAGGATTACAAGCATGAGCCGCTGCACACAGCCTGAAATATTATTATTTTAATACAATTTTTTCCTTTCTTAAAAGGCGTATATGGTTTTTGGCACCCTATGTATAAAAAGGATATGATATATACATATACAAAATCCCCTCTAGATTCTATTTCTCTGGAGAACACAGACTGATACACAATCCTACTCCCACTTTGCATCACTATAGCCCTCTTTAAATTAGTGTTGCAAATTCAAACGCCCATGGATGGACCCCAGGCAGCTAATGCCACTGGAGGCAATGAACAGGTTGACTTGGTGTCCAGGAGACATGAGGGCGTGCTGAGAACTACACTGAACTGGGGACACTTCCACTTACAGGGAACAGCAGAGTGGGTTGCAACACGGGACCAAGGCCACCAGATGCTCCATGTGCTCAAGGGTAGCCAGAAATCCACTCTTAAAATGCAACACCCTCCACCCCATTCTTACTATTGGTAACTAACTCAAATTTAAAGCATCTAGTAATTTAACTCTACAGAAATCACAAACCTGAATAATGAGACTGGGAACCAGATGGGAAGGAGAGCAGCAAAGACATTAACTCATTTAGCGCTTACAGTGTCCCTAGGGGGTGGGCACTCTTACTATGCCCCTTGTGCAGATGAAAAAACTGTGACATAGAAAGGATAAAAAACTTGGGAAAGGTCACAGAGCTAGGAAGTGGGACTGCCAGGATGCTGACCCTGGTAGAGAGCAGGTCCAGACAACACTGAATACTTTTACCTGATACCATGTTATTGAAGAGTATGAAGCTCTTGATTTTCATTTTTATATCTTATAATAACCTTGTAAAGGAAAGATTAAAAGTACAGAAAATGTGACATGTAACTAAAGACATACTGAAGGCTTCACTCATGCAGGAGAACCAGAAGGTACACACTCCTTTCCTTCGCCATTCAACTCAGAGGGGACACTACTCTCTCAGGAAAGCAAATCACTAACACATTTTTACTGAATGTCCTTGTTGGACTTTTAGATGACAAAATACTTACTATTTTTAAATTAAGCATTTTAGTCATTGAAAAGGTTTAGAAAATATCATAATGAACCCCAGAGAACCTCCCAATCAGTTTTCCAAATTGAAGTCAGAAGTGCAATAGAAAGCTCCTACACATTCTTCACCACTACAGAAGAAAGCAGGAGCCTGATTTTGTGTATCGCACTCACATGCATATGCACACACAGCATCTCGTATTGCTTTGCTGGTCTTGAACCTGAAGTAAGTGGTGGATACCCTTCTGCAACTTGCCTGTTTCCTTGACCACATGCATTTGACCTCATTTCTCCTACTGCACAGCAGTCCATGAATGACACCGGGCATTTACCCATTTGTTTGTTAGTAGGTATTTAGGTTGTGTCATGCACAAGGAAGCAAAGCACATTCTTACATGAGTCTCCTTGTGAATAAGTCTGAGACTTTCTTTAAGGGTGGGTAAGCAGGAGTTATTAAAAAGGTTTTACCAGAGCTATATAAAATACTAACATTAGGGGAAGCAAATGAGTTAAGAAAATGAGTTAGGGGTTCAGAGGAACTCTTCCTATGATTTTTGCAGCTTTTCTGTAATTCTAAAATTAATTCAAAATGAATTTTTTTTTAGAAGAGGAAAAGAACATTTCCCTCAGACCACTCCAATCCCCAAAGAACTGCCAAGCTTGGGCTGAAGGCCAGGCGTGGAGTAGACTAGCACAGCAGTAGCTCCAGGGCCCCAATCCCAGAAACGTCACGATGCTGTCATATGAACCTGGATTTTTAGAAGGCCTCGAATAGCTGAATATACACATGGTCAAGAATGGTAAAAATCAAAACAACTTTTGAGTATTTATAAACCAAGACAGGAAAAAATTATTTAACCTGAAAGGACAAAAATTCATTAGCATCAAAAAATTTTTCGAGCTATAGCACTTCTCTCTCTAACACAATAGAACTTCTCTAAGTTGACCACCCATGTGACAGTAACAAACTGGTCAACACAGGAGGTGGTCAACATAAGGAACTAGCCCCACTGCACTGATCTGTACAGGTGGTACGTGTCTGGTTTACGAAAATTAGGTCGACTTAAGGAGGTGGTCAATGCAGCAAGGTGGTCCACTACAGAGGTTCTACTGTACATAAAATGGCTTGTCTTCTTTATAGGTTTAAATGGAACCTGATAGATTTGCTCAATTCTTTGCATTTGGGGGCACGGCTAAAACTTTTGAGATTCCCTATTCATCCTAAGTATGCAAAATCAAAAAAAAGAAAAGTCTGAGGTTCTCTAAGCTATGAGGCAGAGGGACTTCTTTAACTCAAATAGCTCTCCTTTGTCCTCCTCTTCTTTCCAACCGGTCAGATGCCCTATGCCAAGAGAAAATTGTACATATGTAAAAGTAGAACTAAGAAGACCTACATGGGCCAAACCTAACCACAGCCACCTCCTCTAGGAAGCCTGCCAGGACTAGCCCAATCTGAATTGCATCACTCATCTCCTCCTCCCTCCCTTTGGACTTGCCACATTCCTTTGGCCTCAATCACTTAACATTTGTGGTTCTCTTGGTTAGGATCATCTGTAAGTCCCTGTTATGTTTTCTCTTCCTACGTAGAGTGTAAACTTCTAAAGGCATTGTGTCAATCCACCAACAACTGTGATTGCCAGAAGATAGCAGAAAAATACTGACCTGGAAAGGAGGATGGGAATTGGATTCTGATAGTATCTCTGCAACTATAACCTAAGGATGTCATAGTCCCTTTGGGGGACTCAGTTTCCTCATCATTCTTCAATTCGAAGATAGTTTCCTCTTATCAATTCCATTTGTAAATAATCCATTCTTTTCTCCTTCCTCTACTAACAGTTTATTATGCACAAGATACGTGGACCCAAGGATTTATAATCCTTGCCAGTAAGAACTGTGTTTCAGTCTCTTTTTTTGGTACCTCTCACAGTAGAAACAGCCACTATCAACTACACAGTACTCAATAAATGTTGGTTAAAGTAACAAAGTGCTAAGCTCATGGGTGGGAAATAAACAGACTCAGCAGATCCTCTATCTAAAGTGTGTTTTCTCCCTCTGGCCTCCTCAATCATGTTCCACACTTAGGAACAGTTTAACATTATAGCACCATATGGCTAACTGAGGATCCAAAGGCCACTGTAAAATCTGCCAGGCCATTTGGCATTTCCCACATTTGGCCAGGCAGATGGCATCAGCACCCAGCTCACAGCTGCAGCCTGAGTCAGGTCTAGGAGAACCAGGGTCTTTCCGGAATGCCAGGTCAGCAAGGAGGCAGAATAGCAGCATGAAAGCTTCACAGGTCAGCACCTCCGGGCCAAAACTAATAATCTAATACTCATTTACCCAGATTTTTGTCACAGCTGAGAAAATACAGCGGTGATTCTGTGACCAACTGTCTGTCAATCAGAGGTATTCCATAACCACACTCCACCAAAATGCCGTGCCTCTAGAGCCCAGCATGGTACGCTCACGCTCCTTAGGATGCTTGAGAACATCAAAGAACCTGCCAGGACTATTGGCACAAAGCAATTGGAGAGGTGTGATAAGAGAGATTTCATCCCAAGAATATGCCTGGATTTCATCATTAGAGATTTATTTCCTACTGGGTTATGAAACACCTCTTGTTAAAATTTTTTTAAGTGTTCCACCTATAAGCTACAAACTCAGAAATTTTCTGGTGCTTCTATAACAGAAACTCCCTATGTGATGAAACAATATCAATGTTGTGGAAATGGAGAAAGTTCAAGGTGGTTCCAAGGCAGAGATTGGATACCTTGGGGAGGTATAAAACCACCACGTGCCAGAGGGAAGAGGTAGCCAGCATCAGACAAGCTGCACAGAAAGGAAAGGTGAGTGTGAATCAATGACAACCTGCCTCACGACATGGAACAGGACTATTTTCCAAGCGTAAGTGTTCAGACTTAGGCTGAGACCGCTGAATCATATCCCTAAGCAATGCTTTGCCTTAACTGGTCATGTCTCATTACTCCGGATCCTAAAATCTCTCTTAAACAACATACAAACACACCCAAGTAATGGACTCCCATACACTAGACCTAAGATTGGGTAGGCTCACATAAAACGGAGCCACATGCAAGCATACATCGTTCAGAAAAAGGGCCTCAGGCCTCACAACACTGCAATGTTAAATGTTCAGAAACAGCGAAATTTTCCCAGTTTGTGGTGCTGAAGCTGGCGAGTCAGAGGATGAGACAGTCCAGACGCACATACCATTCTTTGTGTAGTAACAGTATGAAAACCTACAGGATCATTGGGCAGCATTTTTCTATTTCCTTCAGGCTCACCAAATTTCATCCTCTTGCTAGTAAGCCTTACAGTCCACCATCCCTACATGTACACTAGGGATAATTCTGGAAACAGAATTTGCATAGGAATGGGTTTTTCATCTGATTTCTCCTCTAAAGTAAAGGTTTAGCATTCAAGAAACAGACCTTAGTTACCCAGAAGAAAAAAAAAAAAAGTGTGAGCAGTGGGTGGGCATGGAGAGTGTGAGAGCAAGTATACAAAAATATATTTAGGACAAACTATTATTCAATGTTACCCATATTCTGTTAAGCTGTACACTTCATTAGAATGTGCTCATTTTTTTTATATAGATAAGTGAGAGAAACAGACTAGAAGAAACAAATATTCTAACAGGTAAAATACCTCCCAAAGCCAAAAGTTCATACAACAAAGGCAAAAAGGTGACATCTAAAATCACAACATGGCAGCATTCATCAAACTCATACGACAAAGGTCACTTTTTGTAGCAGGAAACCAAGGGGACGCGGCTTTGGAAAGTGGCTGGATCTTAAATGCTTCCCCAGAAAGACTGTTAAATCAGCCTTTTTCTAGGGTTGGCATGGGAAGAGTTTCAAAGTCTCTAACCCAAGGCTACAGAAGCCCCCACAGCATGGCCATTCTAGAAGAGCTTTCCCAAGGCTTTCCTTAAAGAGCTGGCAAGGCTTGACCTTCTCCTTCCTGGTCACTTTGATTTCAAGAGTGTCAAATAAAAGGCAGGAATTTCAGGAATTTCACTGGTGCAGGAAGAACATTTGACAACCAGCTTTTAAGAAGGCTTGGATATCCTTTAATACCATCTACTTTCTTTAAAGAGTAGAGGTTAAGAATTTGTGATAATTTAGATAAATTTAAGAGTATCTTAAATTTAATTCCATTTTCTCTAAAGAAAGGGTATGATAGGGAAATGAGTAATGCAAACAAAAATGGTGTTTTAAATATTTAAGAGATTTTCTTAAAAGCCCCAAAGCACCTTATAAACACCTCTATGTATAAATGACTCATAACTATGATATTATATTAAATCAAGACTCCTAGTAATATATACTAGACAACATCCAGATATTAAAAGTGTTTGAAGTCCATACAGTTCTAGTATAATAATGTTTTACTATATGCTGTTTTGAACCTTATTTAGATTATCTTCAAATGGAAATCAGTATTGTCATTAGAAATAAAAAAGGTAAACAGTAAATCATTGATTTTCTAGAGATTATAATCCATATAAGTCCAATTATTCATTAAAACTATGTTTTCCAAATAGCAATTAAAACATGCTGGGTGAGGTTTCAAGGAGACCCAAAGCTAGGTTCTACTACCACCACAATAAACAATTTTCTTAATCTCTTTGAATTAAATTTTAAGCATAAATATTTATATCAGTACATGTCTGCCATCTTAAGTTCTTTTTTTTTAATTTTATGAAATCATAATTGTGTACATTAGTGCAATCATGGGGCACAATGTCCATCTTCAGTTCCATCTTGGATCTACTTTACCTATAACATTTCCATTTTAGCTTAAGAAAAACTCAATATTCTTAAGATCACCTAATAGTTTACATAACATTTTTTTTTGAGATGTTTTTTATCCTTTGCCCAATACCTCCAAATACCCTCCAAGGTATTCCTTATACATGAACAGTTTGTCTACTTTCCTTTGTTTGGTATAAAATCTGGTTATAATACTACATCAGAAGATATGGCAAACAACTTTAACAAAAATAGGGAAGTTATCTAGGAGATAAGCCCTGAGTTACAAAACCTCCATACCGAATTCAAGTAATTAAAGACATGGGTGAAGAATTCATCCTTAACTAAGCAGGGACAATTCCCAAGAGCAAAAGCAGATTTTGATCAAGAGAAGCCTCCATCAGGAGGGAGCTCAAAAGCCTCAATTTAATTACACCTCCATCTCCTTATTATTCCACCTGACTCACTATTTCCCCATCTCTTTTCACAGCTTCTACAGCTCTCCCCTGGGGCCTCGCATTATCCCTCTGCACCTGCAGGCTCTCTCCCCTTCTCCTCTACGTTCCCTGCTTTGATGTTCTCTGCTTTAGTAGCCAGCTTTCTAGTAAACCATCACCAAATCAACCCCTTCCTGGAAGTTTGTATACTGTAGACAGTATTGTCCTAGAGAGAGAGAAAAGGTAAAGAAAGTCTCCTCCCCCTTTAAGACACGTAAACTATAGACAAAAACAACCAAAGAATGTTTATTGCTGGGGGAGAGATTCCAGCAATTGATACGGGACTCTACAAAGCCATTCTCCACTCTCCAGAGTGCAGGCAGAGGGCCAGGTCCCCATGGAAAGTCAGAAGAAGGCCAAAGAGCCAACACCAACACAGAGCCCCCCCTCCACAGAGCAATCTGTGGAGCCTATGGACCTTTCCTCAGAATGTTTTGAAAGCATAAAAATCTTAGGATTACAAAGAAAAGCAATTAAATTGAAACAAGAATTATCAAACTATTAAGAAACAAATTTCTGACATGGCTGTATCTGAGCTTCTTAATCATTAACATATTGAATAACAGGACCAGTAGCATCCTTCACAAGTACTATGATGCAAATGCTAAATACTACCATGATTTCTTGTCTGCATTCAGAGCCGAAGGAAATGCTAATTTTCAATGAGGGATTAGTGAAAATATAGATTTCTTTTTTCTCCATCCAAGTTCAGAGACCCTAGGATTCTATCCAGGGGTTCTTGGTTAAGAACACCAGCCACAGAGTTGGATTCTACCCAAAACCCAAAACAATTCAGATTTCTTAAGAAATTACCTTGAAGCTCACTGTCAATCTAAATCCAATGACAAATCCAATTCAGTGATAACAGAGCACAAAAACTACTAGACAAAATAGAAGCATGAAGGCCAGGGTTTTATGGATCTCATGTAGTGCCTATAATACTAAAATCCAATTTTCTGGAACTCAGGTGAAGTCTTTGGTGACTAAGCTCCTGCACATTCCTAAAATGAATAAGCACAGCATCACCTCATTTTCGGACATTGATTTTGTATTTCTTAAACATTTCTGTGGACCAATGAATTACTATTTTTTTTGTTCAAAGCAACATTAATTTTTTTAATGAAACACTGATTAAATAAAAGCTTTTGGAGGAGGGGGCATAACATTAAATATATCCATTGATTTTAAGATGCTTACAATTTTTAAATATTGAGGTATGTGGGGAGAGGTATTATTAGAATGCATTGAGCTTAGAAATGGATAAAAAACATAAAAGACTTTATGTTGTTATCAATGTGAGAAATATATTTTATTCACACTGAAAATATTTGATAAGCAGAAGGTTACATAAAATCGCAAAATATTTGCTTCTAGATCTTATGCACTCATGGAATCCATCAGATAATTTATTCAACTACTGCTTAACTATATTTTAGTTTCATGCAGAAAGATGTTAACCAGTTAGCTCAGCAAACTCCCCAACATTCTTAATTTCCATTATTTTCTTACTTAACAAACATTTGTTTAGTACCAGGCATCAATCTAAACACTTTGTAAAGTGTTAACTCAGGAAATCTTTTTAAAAAGCCTAATGAGATAATAGCTAATGTCCTCATTTTCTTTTTTTTTCTATTTTTTATTTTTTTGGAGACAGAGTCTCACTTTGTCACCGTTGGTAGAGTGCTATTGTGTCACAGCTCACAACAACCTCAAACTCTTAGGCTTAAGTGATTCTCTTGCCTTAGGCTCCCCAGTAGCTGGGACTACAAGCACCTGCCACAATACCCAGATATTTTTTAGAGACAGGTTCTCGCTCTGGCTCAGGCTGGTCTTAAATTCCTGAGCTCAGGCAATCCACCTGCCTTGGCCTCCTAGAGTGCTCGGATTACAGCTGTGAGCCACCACCCCCAGCCAAAGTCCTCATTTTATAGATGAGGAAACTGAGACACAAAAAATTTGACTGGCTAGTTCAAGGTCATATAGTTACAAAGACGCAGAGCTTGGTTTAATTCAAGCAGTTTGGCTGCAGAGTCTATGTTCTCATCTGTGCTCTATTTCTATGTGTTGCTCTAGTCCTATTATTAATTGTTTAAAAAATACATATTTTTAAGAAATGCTTTGCTAACACATATCTTCTTGACATATGGATCAGAGAAACTCTCCAAATAAAATTTCATTCCCGTCAACGGAGATTATGATTCCTTAATGTTTATGCAGTAAAAGATTGTGCAGCTGTAGGACCATTCCAGCTCTGGAAGAGGATGTCACTGCCATCCCTTTGCCATTGTGGTTTCTGAGCTTCCCACTTGAATTTATCACTATTTCTATGCTCCAGCAAAGAGGCTGTAGGCTGACATAAGCCAGCACCAGAGGAAAAAATACAAGACAATTGCATTTTCAGCAACTGGGCCTTTCAGAGTGCAGACTCTCAGCACACGTGCTAACTTTTCTGTTACCACGCCAACATGGGTTTGATAACTCCTCTGTGTATGAGAATACAGAGTCTTCATAATATCTCTGTAGAAAAGAAAGAAACAACTTATAAAGAGATTTAAAAGAAACAGAGGCAAGAACACTTAAAAATATACAATGTATCCTTATTTTGCAAAAAATAAGACTATGAAGAAAGAGAAGGCTAACCATCCTATTATGGATAAGAGAACACAAGTTCATATAAACTGCGAAGAGAAAATTCATTCCTCATCAGGAGATACTATTTCTAGTGTGTCTACTGCCTAAACTCAGTACCTCTGAAAAAAGGGTAAAAAATATTGGTAGAGGAAACAGAAATGAACTTCCAGGCCAAGCCATGTGATCTGTTTGTCCCAATCAACAGGTTTCCAAAGAAGAGACCCCAAAGCTCTGACATATACCACAAAGGCAGCCCCCAGGAAAGGTTTATGGGCCAGGTTTAATTTCCATATGCTTAGTAGCTAGGGAGAATGTGGAAGAGACAACAGCTGCTGACACTCACCGAACACTCATTGGGCACCAGGCAAGGTACCAACTTCTTTGAATGAGCTGTCTCATCTAATCCCTCCAAAAGCACATTGTGGAAACTATTATTATTATCCACCATTTAGAAAAGAAAACATACACTTGTAACTTGCCTAAAAATAGCAAAACGAGTAACAGCTTACTTGGGTCTGACTCTAAAGCTCATGCCCTGAAGGCTGTCCTGCCTTAGGAATTTCTCCTCTTAAGACCCTAACCCAGTGGTTCTCAACCTTCCTAATGCTGCAATCTATTTTCATTATTAAAAAGGGGTCGCAACCCACAGGTTGAGAACCGCTGTGCATAACCCTACTTTTCATCCAAAGCACATCCCACAATGTCTTGTGCAATTGTAGTGGTAAATGCATATATTGGCTGTAATACCAAGGGTACATGTTACTCAACAATTTCAGTTAATTTATAGGTAAATAGTGTCAAGTTACTCAATTATCTTTCCTTCAAAAATGAGTCCTTCTCTGTCAATACTCCATTCCAGGCTCTTTGAGTCAGTGGGAAGATAACTTCATCCTATCTTGGTTTACTCACACACCCAACAGCAAGGCAGTCCTGCTCCCTCTTGCAAACCTCCTGAGGTTGGACCACATCCTAGCTGCCACTCACAGATCCTCCCCCTGGGGATGGCTTTCCAACATCTCTCAGGGCTCACCTATTGCCATCCCTTCCTCTAGTTTTTATTACAGCTCCAAGTCCTCCTCTCCAGTACTCCCCACAGCTAAACACCAGGGTTATTTAGTAACCACCACCCTCAACCTCCCCAGCACTTTCAAAGTCCCAGTGTGTGACCACAACCCCTTCTCAGGGCTTCTACACATCCAGACACCACTTCCTACCCAGGTTCTTGGAAACAGCGAGACCAAAATAATCCCCACAACGTAATTACAAGGCACTACTTGGCCCCAGCCAGATGAGATGCTGAAAAACTTGGGAAGCTTTGTTTGTTTAAGCCACAAGTATCCCTTAAGGATGGCCTTTCCAGCTGTAGAAGGTAGAAGCAATGTTTCCTTATCTCCACCAAGCACAGCACACATAAACTAAGTGACTTTAAAAGACAGGAGGAGTAACTTGATTCTGTATATTT
This sequence comes from Perodicticus potto, assembly GCA_963574655.1. Classification (NCBI taxonomy): domain Eukaryota; kingdom Metazoa; phylum Chordata; class Mammalia; order Primates; family Lorisidae; genus Perodicticus; species Perodicticus potto. The sequence goes on along the minus strand of CAUYRH010027275.1, from coordinate 2,501 downwards.
TTATCATACCCTGGAGCCAGTTTCTAGAAGATTGGATGCAATACACTTTCCTAAAGCAGTTTTACAACTGGAAAGATTTGTACTTACAACTAGGGCAATTTAGTGGTTAAAGCCTCAGGCTTTGGCATCTGAACCCAGGTCGGTGGTCCATCCCGGTAGCTACACTAGGCTCTTGCAGCCTCCGTTTGCTCAGGTATAGCATGGCAACAACAATAACACCTACCTCATAAGACTGCAGGAAGCAAATAAAATGACACATCTTAGGTACTTAATAAATACAGCACCTAACAAAAACATGAATACTCAAAATATAGTGATATTAATCAGTAACAATAGTAAAAAGAAGACTGACTTCAGAAATCTGATTATCACAAAAAGAACCTGTGTGTGGCTTTAGATTTACCATGATGGTAAGAAAGCAGTCACATAAAAATGTAAAATATGGGGTGGCACCTGTGGCTCAAGGAGTAGGGAGCTGGCCCCATATGCCGGAGGTGGCGGGTTCAAACCCAGCTCCGGCCAAAAAACTGCAAAACAAACAAACAAACAACAACAACAACAACAAAAGTAAAATATAAGCTTGGCGCCTGTGGCTCAACAGGCTAAGGCGCCAGCCACGTACACCTGAGCTGGCGGGTTCGAATCCAGCCCAGGCCCACCAAACAACAATGGTGGCTGCAACCAAAAAATGGCTGGGTGTTGTGGCAGGCGCCTGTAGTCCCAGCTACTTGGGAGGTGGAGGCAGGAGACTCGCTTGAGCCCAGGAATTGGAGCTGGCTGTGAGCTGTGATGCCACAGCACTCTATCCAGAGTGACAGCTTGAGGCTCTGTCTCAAAAAAAAAAAAAAAAATTGTAAAATATAGAACCATGCATCTTTAACTAGAGAACCAAATTGCTACTCATTAAAAAAAAAAAATTCCAGCTGATTGAAGCTAATATGCAATAACTTGATGCTTTGTTGCATTTGAAACAGAAGGAAAAACACCAAAATCCATTAAAAGACATACAAATGAATAATGAGTGTTTTCTCAAATGCCTTATTTGTAAAAGAATACATAAAGGCACATGCTCAACTTTAATTTTAGAGACGCTGAAGACAAAATAACTCTTCCATTTACTACGTAACAAGCTCAGAAAATAAACAATAAGACCATTCCATGATAGAAAGTATTAGCATGTAATGCTTCTATAAATACAAGCAACGAACGGTTTCAGCACAGCTGGCAGCTAAGGACTTCAATATTAACAAACAGACTTAATATTCTTGATTCACTACAGATTTTCCATCAAATGAAATAGTCATGGTGACGATAATTGGGCCCACATGCCACAGAGCACGCCTCCAAGAGATACTGTGGTGTGATGAGGTACAAGTCACAGAGTCCAAGGGAAGGCGATGTGCACAGCAATTCTTAGCTTGCAGGACTGTGAAGGTTTCTATTAATATTTTTTCAATTCAAACGGAAAATGAACAAGCAGGGTATATGCGGCCCAAATGTCCCTGTCACAGATTTTAAATCACAAAACCAAACTCGTCCACTACTCAAAATATATCAAAATCTTTATTCTTCACAGCTAAAGAATACATCACAAGCAGTAAAATATTTCAGAAAAAAATGTTTGCTCTACCTAAGATCCTGAGTAAATGCATATCCTATTATGTAAGAAAAATTTAAAAACAGTTTCACGCTTAACCGTTTAAAAACATTTTACAAATGGGATCAGTAATCACATAAGATACAATGTCATTTTCAAAAATTATTTAAAGACTACAGAGTTTAGAATTTCAAATGGAAAATGTTATAGCCTTTATAGCTCAGTAGTATTTTACAACAACTTGTATTTACTTTTGTAGAATGTAGTACAACAAATTCCTAAACTTGTGCCTTTATTACCAGTGCTATGTACTAACTTCCTAAGTTTTTGAGCAATTGTCTTTAGAACACCAACAATAAAAACAGTATAACTTAATCAAACAAGACCACTGAAAATGGTATTTTAAAATGTGCATTTTCCTCTACTTGGTATATACCCAGAAGACCAAAAAAACACATTACAACAAAGATATCTGTACCAGAGTGTTTATTGCAGCCCAATTCATAATCCCTAGGTCATGGAAGAAGCCCAAGAGCCCATCGACACACGAATGGCTTAATAAACTGTGGTACATGTATATCATGGAATATTACGCAGCCTTAAAGAAAGATGGTGACTTTTCCTCTTTCATATTTACATGGATGGAGCTGGATCAGGTTCTCCTTAGCAAAGTGTCTCTAGAATGGAAGAAAAAGTATCCCATGTATACATCCCTAATATGCGGCAAATTCTTATCTTTTTAGTGACGGAAACACCCAATTTATTGCACGGGATTTTGGGTAAGGGGGTGTGGGCGGGATGGGGCGGGAGAGGGTGGGGGGAGAGAGGATAAAGGGCAGGATCACACCAGTGGTGTATATTTGAATGGTCAGGAGAAAACTTCTAAACATGGATCAAAAATGTT
>CAUYRH010027274.1:0-21283 GCA_963574655.1 Perodicticus potto | reverse complement strand
TAATTTGAGGCCTTTCTGCCATTCTAGTTACCCTTCTCTGGATATAATTCAGTTTCTTCCACAGAAAGAGAAGCTCACGGCAGAACCAAAGGCACCTGGATAATTTAAACAAACAAACTCTTGATGGGTGAATTAAAAATTTAATCCCCAGTGGCCTCTCTTCCTTGCTGGATAACTCCATTGGAAGTGCCGAGAAAGTCAAGTTCAAGGTCTAAGTGGGTTCTCACTTGTCTGTGGTGTCATTTACGTTTTAAAAACCACCTTGGCCATATTTAAATCTTTCCATCTCCTTCTGACTTTGGTTTTCTCTGATTTATAGTTGAACCTTGTGTTTTGTGCGAATTTCCCCTTAGGGAATTTTATGGACAGCAGTCCTATAATTTATACCAGTCCTATAATTTACACTGTCTCTTCTATGCCCTAAAACCTGTGTCACGTGGCTTGTTTGCACTTTTCTACTTAAGATTTTCCTTTTCACTGTAATAACAGTTAATCTCTGGACAATCATTACATTTTGTTCCTCTAGTTCCTTTCCATCTTCCCTGTGCCTGAAGACTTAACCTGTCAGTGCCTGATGTTTACACACTTTGGGGGTCACTTGTGGCTTCACTAAGCCTACCATAGCAGCAACACAGCGTAAAAAAAAATGCATGGCGAATAAATTCCCACTTTTTTTTTTGTTTTTCTAGAGACAGTCTCACTCTGTTGCCCCCGGCTACAGTCCTGAGGCATCAGCGTAGCTCACAGGAACTTCAAACTCCTGGGTTCAGGCAATCCTCCTGCCTCAGCCTCCCAAGTAGCTGGGATTACAGGTGCCCTCCACAATGCCCGCTAATTTTTTCTTTTCTTTTCTTTTTCTTTTTTTTTTGAGACAGAGTCTCACTCAGTCACCTTCGGTAGAGTGCCGTGGCATCACAGCTCACAGTAACCTCAAATTCCTGGGCTCAAGTGATCCTTGTGCTTCAGCCTCCCCAGTAGCTGGGACTGTAGGCACTTGCCACACATCTGACTATTTTTTCTATTTTTAGTAGAGACAGTGTCTCGCTTTTGCTCGTGCTCAGGCTGGTTTCCAACTCCTGAGCTCAAGGGATCCTCCCACCTCCGCCTCCCAGAATGCTAGGAATACAGATGTGAGCCACCGCCCCTGGCCTAAATTCCCGCTTCTAATAGCGGGGTGAGTGTTATTCCACGTTAAGACCACATCCAATAAGCTGTATTAACAGATACCATCACCTAATGTTTATATGGAAGTTCTCAAGAGTAAAATACCTTCAGGCACTGCGTTATTGTTGTACGCAATCTCCTCAGTAGCTTCTTGTTGATCCCCATACCCTGAAAATATTTCCCAATACGTGCCTTCCTCATTTTCTCACACTACACAACATATGTATCCAGGGAAAAACAAGGACAGATTGGGTTTTCACTTTGTGTGGAAACACATTTCACTTTGCTTGCAAGAAGCGAAAGGCCTGTCTGAGTTCCACCGATAAAACAAGACGCTTCGATTTGATAGGATTTTTCTTCCATGTTGCTTGGTGTGGCGGCATACTCAGATTCATCTGGAAAACAATTTTTATTGACTGTGACTCATTAGAAAGAATGTCATCTGCTGGCGTTTCGTTACTGAGCAGAGGATCTTTGCCATATAGGGCCTTTGGCTCAGACACGATTCAGGAAAGAAAAAAATGGACTTTCCTGGGAAACCTACTAACTCAGCCAGGACCAGAGGAATGCAAGTAAACATGTGGCCCCTGCCACTCCTGTGGGGCCCCTCCCTGCAGTGACGGAGGAGAAACCTTTGCTCTTAAGGCTCTGAAGATTACAACACCCCAAGACATGCTGATTTCCCCCTTAGAAAGACTGAAATAATCTAAGGGGACTGTGCACTCCATTAAGGCTTTGGAAATTTAAAAATTTTTTAAAGAAAATAGTATGGGAAGTACCCATATCAATGTAGGTACAAGAAAAATAAAGGACAATATTTACTTCATTGTGCTGTTTTCTTGGGTACTGCAGAATTTGTCTTTATCATGAAGTGAATTGTGAAGAAGTAAAAGACCCTAAAACAGGGGTTCTCAACCTTCCTAATGCCGCAATGTACTTTCATTGTTAAAAAGGGGTCAAGACCCACAGGTTGAGAACCGCTGCCCTAAAACAAAGGTTTTACTGGGTTATATATAGTTTCATTCCAGTCTTTACAGTCCTGATTGCATTAGAGGGAGAATAATGGAAATATGTTTAAGCCTATTTAAAAAATAAGAGGCTTTCTAATACTAGAAGAATATAATTATTTCATACCAGAAGAGTATTATTTTATTTTATTTTTTTTAATATGGAGACAGAGTCTCACTATGTCGCCCTTGGTAGAGTGCCGTGACATCACAGCTCACAGCAACCTCCACCTCTTGGGCTGAAGCGATTCTCTTGCCTCAACCTCCCAAGTAGCTGGGACCACAGGCGTCCACCACAAGGCCCGGCTATTTTGTTTTTTTTGGGAGGGGGGTGTAGTTGTCGTTGTTTGGCAGGCCCGGGCTCTGCAAGCTCCCAGTGTATATAGCTGCTGAGTTACAGGTGCCAAGCCGCCTTGTAATTTTTTTAATAAAAATTGAATTAGAAAACCAAAATAAAATCATCACAACTCTTCTACTGTCATAATTCTATAAAACAGTTGTTTCACAGGTCTCCTTTATAATGGTCTAATTGCTATCCTGGCCTCCAGTGATAAGAGGGGCCTTCACTCTAAACACCCCCACATGTACCTTCTTTCTTGCTTACCCTTTTTGGAAGTGTTCAGGACCATAAGTTGAGATATTTAGATACCAGGGTGGATGATACTCTTCAGTAGAGAAGCCTCGGTTTCAATAACACATCGTGTCTGCACCTCTGGGGTGATCTGGCAGATTAATGCTACTATATAGTGTTTAAGATACTGCCTTCTGCAAAGATAAATAATGTTGATTCAGTGTGCTTCCAAAGTCAAGGACAAAGCCAAAGAGATAAGGCTGAGTGATGAAGTGCACAGCTGAGAAGGAGACCAAGATTCAACGTGACTGACAGCAGAAGCCAGAAGGATTATGCCTGAGTTCCCTGATGAGCGTGGTGAATAAAAATAAAAAATCCTGAAGGCCAGCGGAGTAGAAGAGAGGTGTAAATTAGAGAAAGCCACAGAGTCAAGACCCAGGGAGGAGCTAGACAACAAAATGTTTTTGTACTTCAGAAGAGGCAGAGGGAATCCCTGCGGGTGGACGTCAGTGAACTGACACAGGCCCAGGGCTTCTCTGAACCTCAGCACGGCGGGCGGTTCACCCCAGCGCCCTCTTTGCCGCTGGGATCTCGGCTTCTCCCCAGGGGGCTGCTTTTGCCACTGGGTCACTCTGCCCCTCAGAGCACTGGCTCCCACAGCAGCGGGGAGCACGTGTCACGGTGAAGCTCTGGTGACGAACTGATCAAAAAATAGCAGCAGAATGAGATGGAGATGTATATTAAAGGGTTGATTTATGGGCACTTCAGAGATTGTGTAAAAAGAAGGTACACAGACATGGCAGAGCTAAAGGATGCTTCAGGTTTCTTCTCGAGGTGACGAAAATGTTCTAAAATTAGTGTGGTGACGATTGCATTTACTGCTGACTGTGCTAAAACATGGAATGGGCTCCTGGGGCTGTGGCTCACGCCTGGAATCCTAGCACTTCAGGTGGCTAAAGCCTAAGGATTACTTGAGGCCGGGAGTTCAAGACCAGCCTGAGCAAGAGCAAGACCCGTCTCTACTAAAAACAGGAAAATTCGCCAACATGGTGGGCACACACCTGTAGTCCCAGTTACTCGGGAGGTTGAGGCAGGAGGTTTACTTGAACCCAGGAGTCTGGGGTTGCTGTGAGCTGGGCTAATGCCATGGCACTGTAGCCTGGGTGACAAGGTGGTATTCTGTCTCAGAAATAAATTACATAAATAAATAAAATATTGAACACAAGGCAACTCTTTACCAAGAAGAAAATAAAATTTATTTAAATAAATAAATAAAATAAAAACACTGAATTGTATACTTTATTTATTTTATTTTTTGAGACAGAGTCTCACTATTTTGCCCTTGGTAGAGTGCCTTGGTGTCACAGCTCACAGCAACCTCAAACTCTTGGGCTTAAGTGATTCTCTTGCCTCAGCCTCCCAGTAGCTGGGACTATAGGTGCCCGCCACAGTGCCCAGCTATTTTCTTTTGTAGTTGTCATTGTTGTTTAGCAGGCCCGGGCTGGGTTCGAACCTGCCAACTTTGGTATATGTGGCTGGCGCTGTAACCACTGGGCTACAGACGCCAAGCCTGAATTGTACACTTTAAATGAATGAATTGTATGGCATGTGAATTATAAAAATCTATAAGCCACAAGAGAGAAGGGTCAATGCAATGTAAGAATAAGTCTTAACACAGCAAGCTCAGACTCCTGGGGTAAAAAAAGACCTCAAGGGCTGCAAGGTGAAGACTGGGTATCACTGACCCACCCTCGGAAGGAAAGGTGTCACCAAACGCTAAGGAGCTAACTGCAGGAAAACTCGAAATCATGATATCCTGTATTTCACTTCCTTGTCGGAGAATTCTGCCTCTGTCCTTGTCTAGACACCATTGTTTCCAAAGCCGAATGCCTTGCCATGTTGGAGCTCACAAAATACAGGGGCGATGACTGTGTTACATTCTGAACCCTTTAAAGGCACAGAATGAACCACACGAAAACCTTTTCCTATTTCCCTGCAGAATGAGATGCCCAGTGGAGGCATCAATTGCCCTGTCCTATACAGAGAAGGCATTTCTCAGGGGAATGAACTGGAAAAGGGATTTTATTCGCTTTTGCGACTAGGGCATTGCTCACAAGTCTTCTACTACTTGGATGTCCCCCAAATTTCTCACATAGTATTAGCATTACTGGAAATTTAAATATTAGCTGTGTTTAATTATATTGGATTCCAAAGAAGGAGCTTAAAGGTTAAGTATTTTGTGATGGGTGTACGGTCTACTTCCAAATGTCATAACTAGAGTATAAATTCCAGAAAAGGAAAAATATTTCTCAAACATTGAAGTTTCTTCAAGAAATCACTGTGTCAGGCTAGCTGGAACGGTTTATCCTTGGCTTTGTTACAGGGTTAGGAAAAACTGACCCCATCCATGTCTATAGCCATGTGGACGCAATGCCCTGAGTTAGACTGTGGAAGCACAAGGCCTTCCCCTGTAAGCCCAATAATCTTAGCAACAGCACCCTCTCCAAACATACCGGGAAATACATGTTGCTTTGGGAAACTGGAAATCAACAGACCAAAACAGCCAGAAGAACGAGGCAGAGAGAAGATTGAGCTGGATCACCCTTTGGTGTCAGGAGAGCTACAGAGAGACAACAGCCAGTGGTGTCCTTCAAAGTTTCACTCTCTTGATCCAGCTCTGCTGCCCTGATTATCACCACACTTCCCTGCCATGCCCTTCCCATGCAGGCTGCCAAAATGCTGCAGAAAAGGGAGATTTTGCTGAGACAGGAGGATTGCTTGAGTCCAGGAGTTCTGGGCTGTAGTGCAGTAAGTTCGGCATCAATATGGTGACCTCCCGCGAGCAGGGGGCCACCAGAATGCTTAAGGAGGGGTGAACCAGCCCAGGTCAGAAACGGAGCAGGTCAAAACTCCCGTGCTGATCAGTAGTGCGATTGCGTCTGTGAATAGCCACTGCACTCCAGCCTGGGCAACATAGCGAGACTCCATCTCTAAAAAAATAAAAATAAAAAAGAAAGGAAAAAAAGGGAGATTTTGAATGAATTCAGCCCCAAGTCATAAATGTGGTTCCTAGAACCATAGTAAAAAACCATTATAATTTCACTTGGATCTACAGACCTGCAGCTGGAGCTAGATTCTTTCAGATACCAACTGTTCTCCCTTCCCAGCATTCGGGAGGGTGGAATCGCTGATCAAGTGGGTTAATTGTTCCTTATGAGCAATGAGTCCTGCAAGTATTCATTATGAATGCTCCTGGGAGGAACAAGTGACTGGGGACAGAGCCCATCGTTCTCTTCCTTTTTTCCCCCATACTGGTAGTTCTGAACCAGCCAATGTCTCACCAGATGTAACCAGGTACCTTTAGAGTACTTTAAATGTGCTATTTAAGTAAAACCATCATTATGTGCTATTTAAGTAAAACCATTATAATCTTCTACACGCCTATCTTGAATAAAAGAAATCAATCTGATTGCATAACTTGTTTATACTTCTCAAGATACTTTCATATGTGTTTGATCTTCATAGCTAAGAAGCTGATATGTCAGCGTGGTCTTTAATCTATCCAGCATTCTCAGGAAGATTAGCGGGAAGGAAGAGCAGCTATGGAGGGGTGGGGGAGGCCCGAGACACCTGCTAGTGGGAATGAAGGGGGGGATGGGGAACAGGAGGCTCACAGTGGAGAGGAAGAGGAGGAGGAAGAAGACGAGATGGAGAGGAGGAAGCTGAGGCCACTACAGGCAAAGGGGCAGCTGAAGACGATAAGACTAATGACGTTGATATGCAGAAGCAGAAGGGTGAGGATGACTAGACAGCAAAAAAGGAAAAGTTGAACTTGGAAAAAAAGAAAAAAAAAGGCTGCAGTGACCTATTCACCTTTCACTTCCTGTCTCGGAAGAGGTCAACCTGGAGTGGAGAGGCCAGGAGCCAGCGCCCCCCACAGGCAGAAATGTGTTTGTGTTTCTATTTACATTTTATATTTGTGTACAGATTGTGAAGGATCATTCATTTAATAATCTCTCCTCCTGAGCATTCTCTGTCCTACTTCTGACTTCACCTGTGCTGTGACCAAGTTCATTAAAATCTCAAAGGAGGAGGGAAAAACCCTGTAAAAAACAACAGCCGAAAAATCGTATTCAGAACATCCCAGTAACATTTTTTGTGTATGTACTTTGCTGGTGAGATATTTAAAAAGGTTGAAGATTAAATGTTTCTCTTTTTTCACCTTTTTTTTTAATCTATGGCGTTTCAGTTTATATTCTTTTATTTTATTCTATTTTATTTTATTTATTTTTGGCCTGTTTGATGTATGTGTGACACAATGTTACCCGACAATAAACAGTTATTTTATTTTGCTGAGTTGTTCTAACAACAACAACAATAAGACACCAGGCTTAAGTTCTGTATAAGATCCACCAGCGGTTTCCAAGATAGGAAATATTTATCTTAATCCATAAGTTAAACAGGAATATGAGCAGGCCATAAAGGTCGCCTTATTGCTTTTATTTGTCATCTAATTAAAATGGGTAAAATCCCTGCCTCTTCTGAGTTCTCATGGTTTTATACATGGAGTTCTCTCTGTGAACTTTGTTTCTAGTTTTAACTGTGGAAATGTTCAAGAACATTTATTAAGGGGCCATTGTGCACAGAGGGACCTGCAAGGTCTTCAGTAGGAACTAGTGGTCAGCCTACCCTTTCCCTTGCCTCGCCTCCACTCCATCAGAAGGTCCCACCAGTTTCACCAGAACCTCTGGTCTTTTCAATTGTTACCTGCACGGTCATGGCCACCAAAGGGCGTTGGGTCTTCGCAGCCATCTGTCTGGTCCTCTGCCTTCTGCTCCGGCTTCCCACAGTTTCATTTGAATGCAGCAGCCAGCCAAGGTGGTTCTTCTCAAACACTAGACAGATCTCACCACCCTTGTGTCGTAAAACCCGCTGGTTGTCCCATGTCACACAGAGGAAGGCCCAAACTCTTGCAATGGCCCCTACAGTTCCTATAAGATTCAGCTCAGGCTGGTCTTGAACACCTGAGCTCTAGCAATCCACCCACCTGGGGTCTCCCAGAGTGCTGAGATTACAGGCATGAGCTACTGAGCCCGGCCAGTCGCTGGCTATTTTAAATGTGCTCTAAAATGTCATCCCCGCCAAAGTTTCTATTACCTTGGAGAGATCCAGTTCCATGCTGTGGCTTTCACACAGTAAGATAACTGGATCTGCTCTGGGGAGTTCAGCAGACCCGATCACACACCTGATAAACCCCGTGTGCGAACGTGGAAATGGGAGCCCATGTGCACACCAGGCGGGGTCACAGGCCTCAGAACTTCAATGCCACAAGAGGCTGTTTACTCACCTGTCACAGATGTATTTTCTTTCCCTTCGAGACAAGCTGTTGACTGTTGTGCTCTGTCCTCAAGGGCCTAAACACGCCTCTCTGGACGCAGTCAAGGACGAAGCGCTTGGCTGCTTTTCTTTTTCTTTTTTCTTTTTTTTTTTGAGACAGAGCCTCAAGCTGTCGCCCTGGGTAGAGTGCTATGGCATCGCAACTCACAGCAACCTCCAATTCCTGGGCTCAAGCGAGTCTCCTGCCTCTGCCTCCCAAGTAGCTGAGACTACAGGCGCCTGCCATAACGCCCGGCCATTTTTTTTTTTGATTGGAGCTGTCATTGTTTGGCAGGCCCAGGCTGGATTCGAACCTGCCAGCTCAGGTGTACATGGCTGGCGCCTTATCCCGTTGAGCCACAGGCGCCGAGCCTTGGCTGCTTTTCTGAAAGACAGAAGGGAGTTCTCAGAGTTTCCCCAGAGTTCTTCGGTGGCTTCAGGAGCACTTCTCTGTCCTTCTCTGGGTGTCCTACAATCCATTTCTGATACTTGCTGGCGTTCCATCAGATCCCACAAGTTAGGAGCTCTAGCCCACACCACAGCCAGGACAAGTGGGGTACCCAGGCCACCTGCACTTCTGCCTGGCTGACTACAAATTCAGGGATTTCCACGCATCCTTCTCAGCTTCAATAAGAGCAGCTGGGACTACAGGTGCCCACCACAAAGTCTGTCTATTTTTCAAGATGGGGTCTTGCTCTGGCTCAGGGAGTGTGGAGCTACTATATCCTCTCCGGGCATGCCACCCTCCCAGCACATCGCATGGAAGCTTGTTGTTCAAGAGTTTTTCACTGGGATTGGGCAAGGTGGCTCACACCTGTAATCAGCACTTGGGAGGGCAAAGTAGGTTGATTGTCCTGAGCTCACAGGTTTGAGACCAACCTGGGCCAGAGCGAGACCTCGTCTCTAAAAATAGCCAGGCATTGTGGTGGGCACCTGTAGTCCCACCTACTTGGCAGGCTGAGGCAAAAGAACTGCTTGAGCCCAAGAGTTTGAGGTTGCTGTGAGCTGTGATGCCATGGCACTCTACCAAGGGTGACAAAGTGAGACTCTCTCTCAAAAAAAAAAAAGGGGGGGGTGGTGCCTGTGGCTTAAAGGAGTAGGGCACTGGCCCCATATCCTAGAGGTAGTAGGTTCAAACCTGGCTCTGGCCAAAAACTGCAAAAAAAAAAGAAGAGTGTTTAATCAAGGCATTACTAAGGCAAGTTTGATTCACTAAATCATTAGCCATTTGTGACTGAATTCAATCTCCAGCCTCCGTTCTCTCTCCAGTAGTTGAGGACTTGGTCTTTCGGATGTGGCTGGCCCTTCTCTTGAAACCAGGGGCCTACCTGAGGTCACTTCATTAGCATAAACTCAGGTATGGACAGAAGGGTTCATGAACAAAAAAGAGACACCCCTATCACTCAAAAGTGTCCAGAGATCTTTGAAGCTCAGTGCCAGGGGCTTAGGAACAACAGCCAAACATATTTTTTGTCATATCATCATTCTGAAATGTGTTTTCTGGGTAAATTGCTTTGTTCCAGTTTTCTAAAATACAACCCAAAGTCAGCATAGTTAACGTTTTGACAACCGTGACCTCGTTCTGTGTGTGAAGGACGCACTTCGGAATCCGTGCACTTGGTGTTATTTCTTGATGAATTTGTTGAAAATACTGGTCTATAGTGCAGAATGGCTAAGTAAGACTAACATAAACATTTAAAAAAGAGAAAGATGGCGCCCGTGGCTCAGTGGGTAGGGCACCAGCCACACTCGAACCAGGTTGACGGGTTCGAATCTGGCCCGGGCCAGCTAAACAACAATGACAACTGTAACAAAAAAAATTGCCAGGCATTGTGGCAGGTGCCTGTAGTCCCAGCTACTTGGGAGGCTGAGGCAAGAGAATCGCTTGAGCGCAAGAGTTGGAGGTTGCTGTGAGCTGTGATGCCACGGCACTGTACCCAGGGCAACATAGTCAGACTCCGTCTCCAAAAAAAAAGAAAAAAGAAAATACTGGTCTATATCACTTATGCTATGGTGTTGCTGGTGCTGGTGAGAGCGTGCATTGCCAGAATCCCAGAACACTTAGGGCTCTGAGAGAATCACACCCGTTAGACTAATAGGAGATGACTGACTCCAACCTAGTGATGTTTTTCCAATTTTCTTTTCTTTTCTTTTTTTGAGACAGAGTCTTACTCTGTCACCCTGGGTACAGTGCCCTGGTGTCATAGCTCACAGAAACCTTAAACTCTTGGGCTCAAGTGATCCTCCTGCCTCAGCCTCCCAGGTAACTGAGGACTACAGGAACCCACTACCATGCCCAGATAGTTTTTCTATTTTTAGTAGAGATGGGGTCTCGTTCTTTTTTTTTTTTTTTTTTTTTTTTTGAGACAGAGGTTCACTTTGTCACCCTCGGTAGAGTGCTGTAGCATCACAGCTCACAGTAACCTCAAACTCCTGGGCTTAACCGATTCTCTTGTCTCAGCCTCCAGAGTAGCTGGGACTCCAGGAGCCTGCCACAGTGCCCGGCTATTTTTAGAGACAAGGTCTCACTCTGGCTTAGGCTGGTCTCAAAGTCCTGAGCTCAAGCAATCCATCAACCTCCACCTCCCAGAACGCTAGGATTACAGGCATCAGCCACTGTCCCATTCCCCACTCCCTAACCCGTGTCTTTACAATTCTTTTGGAAAAGCAACACCTGACTTAATTTTGCTTAAAGCTGATTTATTGGAGGGAAAAAAATCTACATAATCCTTCCCCCAACACTGGGAAGGAGGAAGAAAGAAGAGAAATAGAACAGAGACAGCAAAGCGCTGCCAGGAAGTGTCCTAGGGGACAGCAGTTGGAATCACAGAGAGCTCCCCCACAGAACCGGCTGCAAGGCTCAGCGCTGTGCACATCAGTATAGTAAAAGTTAACACGAACAGGTTCAATACAGTCATGGCCAACGTTTATTGAGTATTACTGGTTATTACTCACTAGGCACTATTTTAAGCACTTTATAAGCACTAATTCTTTTATTTCTCACTATAACCCTAAGAGACCTGGAGTATCATGCCTCTTTCTAAACAGAGCAAGAAGGCCCCTTACTCAGGGAAGCAGCATGACCATCCCAGCCCTGGCTCTCAATCACTACACACACTCACTCTCCAGTGATGGCTAGAAAGTGACCCTGTGTGTACCGTTTGAATTTTAGTTACAGCCAGAAAGGCTGACAATTCTCATGAATACATACATGAGCCTTGAGAAAAATAAGTGAGCATTCAAACACATATTCACAGAAAATGTGTAACTACGTGGAACAGCTGCAAAGATCAAAATGTTCAAACTCAGGATAACAAAAGAAGGAGTTCTAGGCAGGACCAGGAGGGAGACATTTCCCTTAGTCATGCTTTTTAAAAACGCTCCCAATGTGAGCACATTAGCAGGCTTAGCGTCCTGTCCACACGAAGCCTCAGACTGCCACAGAGTCTCCACAGCACGACAGCCCTCGTCAGATGCAGCCTCTCAACCTGGGGCTGCCCAGCCTCTGTAAATGTAAAAATGTGGCTGGGAGTGGCGGTGGCTCACACCTTTACTCCTAGCACTCCGGGAGGCCAAGGTGGGAGGATCACTTGAGCTCAGGAGTTAGAGACCAGCCTGAGCAAGAACAAGACCCTGTCTCTACAAAAAAATAGGAAAACTAGCCAGGCGTTGTGGAAGGCACCTGTAGTCTCAGCTACCTGGGAGGCTGAGGCAAGAGGATCACTTGAACCCAGGAATTTTAGATTGCTGTGAGCTATAATGAGGCCCTTGCACTCTAGCAAGAGTGATGGAGCAAAATCCTGTCTCAAAAAAAAAAAAAAAAAGCCAAACAAAAACCAAACTTTTCTTTATAAATTACCCAACTTCAAGAGTTCTGAGTAACAGAAAACTGACTAATGCAGGAAACTGGTACCCAGAAGTGAGGTTGTTGCTATAAACAGATACCTAAAAATGCAGAAGTGGCTTTGGAACTGGGTGGAAGAAAATGGAGGAACAAGCTAGCAAAAGTCCAGGTTTGGGCAAGGGCCTAGAAGATCAGAAGACTAGGGAGAGTTTGCAACTCTTTAGAGATTGGTTACGTGGCCGTGACCAGAATGCTGATAGAAATATGGGCAAGAAAGGCCATTCTGATGAGGTATCAGACAGAACTGAGGAACAAGGCATTGGAAACTGAAGAAAAGGCCATCCTTGTTATAAATTGGCAAACAAGGAAGGCCCTCTGTGTTGGCTCACACCTGTAATCCTTGGCCTCTGGGAGGCCAAGGCAGGTGGATTGCTTGAGCTCAGGGGTTCAAGACCAGCCTGAGCAACAGAGAGAACTCATTTCTACTAAAAAGTAGCTGGGCTCAGTGCCTATAGCTCAAGTGGCTAAGGTACCAGCCACATACACCAAAGCTTGTGGGTTCAAATCCAGCCCAGGCCTGCCAAACAACAATGACAACTACAACCAAAAAATAGCCAGGCGTTGTGGTGGGCGCCTGCAGTTCCAGCTACTTGGGAGGCTGAGGCAGGAGAATCGCTTAAGCCCAAGAGTTGGAGGTTGCCGTGAGCTGTGATGCCACAGCACTCTACCTAGGGTGACAGCTTGAGCCTCTGTCTCAAAAAAAAAAAAAAAGTTGCTGGGTATTATGGCCGGTGCCTGTAGTCCCAGTTACTTGGCAAGAGGGTCACTTGAGCCCAAGAGTCTGAAGTTGCTGTGAGCTATGATGCCATGATACTCTCTGTTCAGGGTGACAGAATGAGACTCTGTCTCAAAATAAAATAAAATAAATTGGAAAAGAACTTGGCTGAAATCCCTGAGGGCTCTGTGGAAGGCCAGACTTGAGAGAGATGAACTAGGTTATCCAGTGGAAGAAATTTCTAAGCAAAATACAGAAGGAGCTGTATGGTTACTTTTTTTTTTTTTTTTTTGAGACAGAATCTCACTATGTCACCCACAGTAGAGTACTGTGACGTCAAAGCTCACAGCAACCTCCAACTCTTAGGCTTAAGCGATTCTCTTGCCTCAGCCTCCGAAGTAGCTGGGAGTACAGATGCCTAACACAACTCCCATCTATTTTTTGGTTGTAGTTGTCATTGTTGTTTTTAGCAGGCCCAGGACTGGATTCGAACCGGCCAGCCCCGGTGTATGTGGCCGGCACCCTAAACACTGAGCTACAGGTGCCAAACCTGCGTGGTTACTTAGTCATTCATTTATTTATTTATTTTTTGAGACAGAGCCTCAAGCTGTCACTCTGGAGAGAGTGCTATGGCATCACAGCTCATAGCAACCTCCAATTCCTGGGCTCAAGTGAATCTCTTGCCCTCACCTCCCAAGTAGCTGGGACTACAGGCGCCCGCCACAACGCCCAGCCATTTTTGGTTGCAGCCGTCATTGTTGTTTGGCGGCCCCGGGCTGGATTCGAACCTGCCAGCTCAGGTGTACGCGGCTGGCGCCTTAGCAGGTTGAGCCGCAGGCGCTGAGCGTGGTTAATTTTGACTGCTCTACGAAGATTCAAGGGCAAAGGAATAATTTAAAGACAGATTTTATAATTAAAAGGGAAGCAGAGCAGAAAGATTTGGAAAACTCTCAGCCTGGCCACGTAAAGAGGGAGAAAGTGTGTTCAGGAGAGGAAAGCAAGTGTGCAGCCCGGCAATCCACTGCTAAAGAGATCAGCTTGTACGGAAGGGGGCTGGGTGCTGTCACTCAAGACAGGCGAAGAATATCCTTGAAAGCAGTTCAGAGACCTTTGATATTGGCCTTCGCATCTCAGGCCCACAGGCTTCAGAGGGCAGAACAGTTTCAGGTGACAGGTAAGGACTGCCCTCCCCTCCGCAGGCTGGCTGCTCAGAGCCACCTCTGCTCCCTAAGCCCTGGCCCATGTGTAACTACGGGGAACAGTTGCAAAGATCAAAATGTTCAAACTCAGGATAACAAAAGAAGTAGTTCTAGGCAGGACCAGGAGGGAGACATTTCCCTTAGTCATGCTTTTTAAAAATGTTCCCAATGTGAGTTGAGCCATCCAGGCTACGGCTCAAGCAAGGCCAGGTGCAGTTCATGCCACAGCTCCAGGAGGTACAAGTTGTAAACCTTGGTAGCCTCCACCCAGTTTTTAAAAGATGCGGTGGAAAGCCTAGGGGCCCAGGCAGACTTGTTGCAGGG
Source organism: Perodicticus potto (assembly GCA_963574655.1). Lineage (NCBI taxonomy): Eukaryota > Metazoa > Chordata > Mammalia > Primates > Lorisidae > Perodicticus > Perodicticus potto. The sequence goes on along the minus strand of CAUYRH010027274.1, from coordinate 7,023 downwards.
GTGGAAAACTATGCAGAGCCCCACTAGAACAAAGCTGAGTGGAAATGGGGGTGCTGCTCTATGCGAAGTCCTCCCTTCCAAGAGCAGAGCCAACTGGAGCCATAGGAGTGATGCCTCTGCAGAGTCCCCACTAGAGCCACGTCTGGTGGAACTGTGGGACCTAGACCACCACTAGGACCACAGAACTGTAGCGCTACCAATGTGGAAGGCCAGCCTGGGAAAGCAGGGTTGGGGAGGGATGGGACGCTGAACCCAGCTGACCTGTACGGACAGGGCTGCTAAGGTCTCGGGAGCCCAACCCCCCAGCAGTGTTAGAGGATGGTGGACATGGATTCAAATGAGACCCATTCATTGTCTCCTTTCTAGGGATTTGCTTGGGGCCTGTTACCTCTCTCTTGCCAATTTCTTCCTTTTAGAATGGAAACGTGTATCCTATCTCTGTCCCACCACTGCATTTTTTTTTTTTTTTTGAGACAGACTCTTACTATGTTGCCCTTGGTAGAGTGCCGTGGCATCACAGCTCACAGCAACCTCCAACTCTTAGGCTTAAGTGATTCTCTTGCCTCAGCCTCCCAAGTAGCTGGGACTACACGTGCCCACCACAAGGCCCAGCTATTTTTGTTGTAATTGTCATTGTTGTTTAGCTGGCCTAGGTTGGGTTTGAACCCACCACCCTCAGTGTATGTGGCTGGCACTGTAACCACTGTGCTACAGGTGCCGAGCCCCACTATTGTATCTTGAAAGTAGGTAATTTATTTTGATTTCACAGGGTTTGGACTTTTGAGTTGGTGCCGGAATGAGTTAAGACTTTGGGCACATGGGGATGGAATGAATGCATTTGTATATAAGAAGGAACCAGCTTTGGGGTAGGGGCGGGTGCAGAATGCTATGATTTGAAGGTTCCCTTCGAAACTCATATTGAAACTTAATCCTCCATGGGGTTGTACTGAGAGGTGGGACCTTCAGGAGGTGATCAGATCCAAGCAGGCTCTGCCCTCCTGAATGGATTCATTCATTCAGGAAACTAGTGGGTTAATGGATTACTGGGTTATCACAGGAGAGGAACTGGTTGCTTTGTAAGAAGAGGAAGAGAACCCTCCACTGAGTTTGCATGCACTTTAGCACGCTCAGCCCCCACAGTAGGCGATGACCTGGGACTCTGCAGAGAAATCCCCGCCAGCAAGAAAGCTCTCAGGTATGGCCCCTTGAGCTTGGACTTCTCAGCCTCCATCACTGTAAGAAATAAATTTCTTTGCCTGTAATCCCAGCACTCGGGAGGCCGAGGTGGGTGGATTGCCCTGAGCTCACTGGTTCAAGACCAGCCTGAGCCAGAGTGAGACCTCACCTCAAAAAAAATAGCCAGGGGCGGTGCCTGTGGCTCAAGGAGTAGGGTGCCAGCCCCATATACCGGAAGTGGTGGGTTCAAACCCAGCCCCGGCCAAAAACTGCAAAAAAAAAAAAAAAGCCTGGTGTTGTGGTGGGCGCTTGTAGTCCCAGCTACTCGGGAGGCTGAGGCAAGAGAACCATCTAAGCCCAGGAGTTGGAGGTTGCTGTGAACTGTGACGCCATGGTACTCTACCGAGGGCGATAAAGTGAGACTCTATCTCTAAAAAAGCAAAAAAAATTAATCCCCAATTTCCAATGAGAACATAGTTAACACCAGAATATAGGGTAGACATAAAGTTCGTGTGCAATTTCAAAGCATTTAACACAGTAAACTGAACATGAACTTTACAGACACTCTTATACCTTATCTATCTTAGGTGACAATTTAGCAAGTAATTCATCCCACAGTCTGAGTTTTGTTACTTTCAACTAATCCTTTCTGCTGCCACCTTGAAGTTCTGAATAGAGAATCCAGATCCAAAAACAATATTCAGCATCAGAACCGGGTTAACATGTTAACAGGTGCCGGAGCTGAGACTGGAATCCAGGCTTGTCCATTCCCTCTGAAATCCTGATTCATTTTCATACTAATTTCCCAGATTTATTTATTTATTTATTTATTTTGTAGAGACAGAGTCTCACATTATCGCCCTGGTAGAGTGTCGTGGCGTCACACAGCTTACAGCAACCTCCAACTGCTGGGCTTAGGCGATTCTCTTAGGCGAGTAGCTGGGACTACAGGCACCCGCCACAGTGCCCGGCTATTTTTCTGTTTTTGCAGTTCTGCTGAGGCCGGGTTTGAACCTGCCACCTTCGGCATATGGGGCCGGCGCCCTACTTGATGAGCCACAGGCACCTCCCTTCCCAGATTTATTAATTAACCAAAAGCAAACTGATTGACTTGGCTTATATGCTGGTGAGTTAACAGTGAGCAGTGAAGTGTTCCAAACATGGACTGAGAGAAGGTAAAGCTTCTAGAACAGACTTAGAAAGCTAGTGGTGATGTAAGGATAGCTCCTTTCTTTAGGAGAGCACTTAGAATGTACCAGGCACCATGCAAAAAACTTTACCTATGTATCACCTTATTTACCCTTAAAACACCACCATGAGGGGGAGCTGTATTTTGTAGGTGAGGGAGCTGAGGGTTTCCAGGATAACAGTGACTAATCCCAACTGATGGGAGTTGTAGGCTCAGACCAGAGCTTCCAGCCAAATGAATCAACAGAGGCAGGAACTCCACTGCCCTTGACACGGGCCGCCCATCCTGCTTCCAACTGTTCTCATGTGGTTTTCCACTGTGCCTCTCTCCTCCCCTGCTGGCTCTGAATACGTAGATTCTGTCTCAGTTGCACTCTTTCCTCTGATGCAGGAAATGCCATCAACCCCTGGGGAGCCTAGAGTTCTTTTTGTTTGTTTGTTTGAGACAGAGCCTCACTCTGTCACCTTGAGTAGAGTGCTGCAGCATTACAGCTCACAGCAATCTCAAACTCATGAGCTCAAGGGATCTTTCTTGCCTCAACCTCCTGGGTAGCTGGGACACAGGTGTGTGTCACCACACTCAGCTAGTTTTTCAGTCTTGAACTCCTGACCTCAAGTGATCTACCCACCTTGGCTTCCCAGAGGGCTAGGATTACAGGCGTGAGTCTCCACACGAGTGCCATGGCTCTTTATGAAGGATTTGCTTTTGCAATATGCTTCTCCCTCAATTCAAAAGGATCAACAAGTCAGCCTCTGAAGGAGACTATCTACCAGGATTCACAGTGGGCTATGCAATCTAAGAAAAAGCATTTTAATGTTATCTTTTTAAAAATTAAAATTAATGTCAAAATAAAATTCATTTTCAATAAAGATGGGATCCAACATCATACTTGGAGAACTCAGCTCACACCCCAAACCCAGCCCCAAAGGACACTGTTTCTACTTAAATCCTTGACATTTTGTTCACCAGGGATTTTTTTGTATTATTATTTTTTAAGATGGCACTCAATATTATTGATCTTGATGACAAAGTTTGCATCTCACTTGGCTGCCCCATCTCAGTCCTGGACTGGTAGCCTACAGGGCAGAATCCCAGACTGTGGGCCCTGATTGATTTCCTCTGGGCCATTTTCCCATGCCTTTCCCCGCCTCTTCTAGACAGGAATTGTTCTCTGAAGGCCCCTCGTGACCGCCTAGTGCACGCAGCTCATCTCAGGCAACACCCCACTCCACCCAGCCCTGGGGGAGAGGGAGGAAAGGAAAAGTCTTCTACCTCCCACTGGAGCTGTAGGAGGAATTTTGCTGTCTGTCTTTTTCTTAAGGACACTTTTTAGACCATCAGTTGAGTAATTTTCCAGGAGGGAAATTCCCATCCGGATAGCCTCAAATCAGTGCTGACATATAATTCTAATTATTGAATTTCCATATTGCTTCTCCAATGCAATGATTCTCAGCCTTTATAAAACAAACCCCTGTCCCCAGGCTGCACCCAAATAATGAAATACATCAGTTTCTCCGGAGGTGACAGTCTGGTGTCCTTTGTCATTGCCACTTCCTTGGAGATCCCAGCATGTGTGCAGAGGGCAAGGCTGGGAACAACCGCTTTAGAGAAAGGCTGAGCTCTGCTCTTCCTTGCTCCGGGATCATGGCGGCCCTTTCTAGAGGACAGAGTCCGGGAAGGGGCCAGAGTCTGAGGATTCAGTTCCTGGCTTTGTCACTCACTAGCTTTGTGACCTTGCCTAAGATACTCAACTTTCATTTCCTAAACTGTGCCACCGGGGTAATAATAGAATCTCCCTCTTCTACTGCTTTGAAATAATGCAGCCAAGTCTTCTGAAACACCCAGCGTGGCGTGTGCACGGCGCTCTTTTTACTAATACAAGCTACTTGTATTAGCAGTGAGGGATCCTTTCTTCAAATAAAATGATGTGAAGTCCAATAAACAAATAGATAAAGGAAGGATTGCTCTGTTGGAAGCTAGGGGGTGAGATGAGACACGGACCCAGTGTCCACAGAGCTCTGCAGAACCTTTACTGTTCTTGGGAAAGAATTTGAAGGCCTTTGGTCTAGGACACAATAACATTACAAGCCCAAATTGACTGGGTTTGGGGAGGCTTCTGAGCTCAGAGCTGCAGTGGCCCACTTCCTGTCTCTCTTCTAGTGGCAGGCATTTGACAGCCAGCTGGCTGTACTCAGGGACCAGTGGCCACAGGAGTGAGCAGAGCAGGGCGGGGCTGCTTGGCCCAAGCGGCATCTCCAACCTCGGGCTTTCAGAGTAATGGCCACTGACTGAGCTCACCGACCCACCCGAAAGATGCTGCTATAAATTCCCCGTCCCCTGGCCCGGTGAATGTCTCTGAGTTTTTGGTGTGTGGTAGTGGCTAATGGCTTGAACACATTTCCTGCTCAAGAGTGGACGAATATTTAAGTATCCTGTGCAGGAAGACCCAAGGTCATCCTGGCTTGGCCAGGCTAGCTCCCTTTGGGAAAGAGTGGCTCAACTGTTTTCCCATCTGGGAACAGCGGTGCCTTATTTGTTTCCTGGGCAGTGTTGATTATTTTAGCCATGAGCTAAACCCAACGAGTCAAAAATCTCAGCCTCATTTGGAGACCTCGGCCAGCCCCAGGCTGAGTTGGGGTGAAGCAGATGGTTCAGGTTGCGATTAGCGGAGTGAAGCTGGCTCTGCCCCAGAACTCATCCCCACCACAAAATTGGCTATGCTTCCTTTTCCGGTGGGGAGGCCAATTTGGGCCCTGCTTGTGTGAGCATACCTTCCATCGCCTTCTGTCATTTCTTCCCATCAATGCAGAGTCTTTTTTCATAAATGGTACTCAACAGTAAGAGAGTCTTGTTTCCTTCTCCCCTGGGCAAGTGCCCATTTCTAGACCTGTTTGGGAAGAAAGTTGATATTTCATACATAGCGTGCTTAAGGTGTGAGCCGTGATTGTTCTTCAGGAACGCTATTTCAGTAAGACTGGCGGTAGCTGGCTCTTTCATTGCAAGTAACCAGAAACCAACTTGGGCTGGCCTTAGCCATAGAGGGGAATTTATTTTAAGGATAAAGGAACATCTCATGGAACTGATTGCTGAGGGAACTGGAGTGCTGCCAGGGCACCACTGCCACGCCTCATCCCTGCAGCTCTGCTTGTGTGCTGCTCTTGTCTCTGCTAACTGGCTTCTATTGTCACTGTCACTAAGAGGGCAGCACTCATCTCTTCCACTGGAGAGACGTGCTTAGGATGACCTGTGTCTTTCAGGATCCATTCTCAGGAAAAAGACCTTGACTGGTCAGATTCCATCTGCAACAGCCAATGGCAATGGCTATCCACCCACCTAAGGTTTCCAGATCTGCATGAGGGTGAGAGTGGCTTGTGCAAGTTTTGTTTTCTCAACACATACCCAGACCCCACCCTAGAATCTCTAAGAGTGGAGTCTGAGACTCTATTAAAACCCCCTCAAAAGATTCTGATGATAAATTGTCAATAGATTTGAGTGCCACTGAACCACAACTCTTGGGTAGCCATAAGTCTTTCTTATAAGATCTAAAGAAACACTGTTTTAAGCTGTTCTGTCCCGAGGCTATCATTGCAGGGCTTGGAGTGAGCAATTCTTTCCAGCGCAAACGTACTTGAATGGGATGGAGAGCTCACTATCCTGCAGATCACTTGTGGTAGAACCAGTCTAGAAGCCAGCTCAGAGCTGAATCTAACACTTCCAAAAGCTTCATGGTTGGGACTCTTACGAAAGATTTCAAGAACGGTGCATACACAGGCTTTTCCCAGATATGTCACCTACATACCCGTCTGGGCCACACAAGGAAATCTGCCTCGAGGTGAGCCAAGAGATGATACTGGTGCTGTGGCCAGTGTGAGTGTCAAGGGCAGGTTCAGAATCTATATCTTCACGAGGAGGAAAGTGCCGCCTTAGGAAATCAAGTTGTGTTTTATGTTCCTGTGTTTTTATTTCTTCAACATGTTGTTTCTGGTACTTGGTAAACTATTACCTGTTCTAATGTCTACTGGTTTGTTCTTTAAGACTCAGCCTGTGTTTCCACTTAGAGCAGGGTTTTTCAACCTTTTTTTAATCTCACGGCACACTTGAACCTATAATTGAACTTCCACGGCACACTTACATTATGTTGATAAAAAAAAAGAGTAAAAAAAAAAGGACTTACTGTGCTTTGAACTTCTTTTGAAAATAGTTTAATGATCTTTGAAAATGTTCTCAGCACACCTAAAATCCTCTGGCGGAGGCCACCGGTTGAAAATCACTGACTTAGGAGGAGCCCTCTCAGACTCCTAGTCCACGCATGTGTGTTTCTGTTTTTGTCGTGTCCTCAGCGTTCTTTGACCACATCATGAATTGTAATTATGCTGTCCCTATGCTGAGGCATAGGGACTGGGCGGCTCCATCTTAACTGATGGCAGCAATTTTGAACAGCCCAGCTCAGCTCCCGGATAAGCCATAAAAATTACAAGCAGCCAGCTCCCCTGGCCAAAGCCCATTGGCTTACAGGAGTCCTAATAAGGTCTAGAAACAGAGACCAACCAATCAGAGGCCACCCCTTTGTTCTCATACCCCAACTTCATAAATACCTGACCTGCCCTATCGTTGGGGCTCTTTCAGCGACCTGCTGTGCCAGGCAACCGAGAGCCCAA
>CAUYRH010027270.1:0-15881 GCA_963574655.1 Perodicticus potto | reverse complement strand
ACCTCCAACTCCTGGGCTTAGGCGATTCTCTTGCTTCATCCTCCCGAGTAGCTGGGACTACAGGCGCCCGCCACAACGCCCGGCTATTTTTCTGTTTTGCAGTTCGGCCGAGGCTGGGTTTGAACCTGCCACCTTCGGTATATGGGGCTGGCGCCCTACTCGATGAACCACAGGCGCCGCCCTAAAGATTATTTTTAATTAAACTTTAAAACTGGAAGCAATCTCTACTATATCAGAACCTCTAGATTCGGTGTTGACTGTAATGTTTCATGTGTGTGATAAATTGCTTTCCTACCACAAGTCATATTTGTAATTTTATCCAATTCTAAAACATGTAGAACAGAATTTTTAAAAGCAAAGTGTTGGCCAGGCACAGTGGGTCACACCTATAATCCTAGCAGTCTGGGAGGCTCAGGCCGAAGGATCTTTTGAGCTTAAGAGTTTGAGACCAGGCTTGGCGCCCATAGCACAGTAGTTATGGCACCAGCCACATACACGGAGGCTGGCATGTTCGAACCCAGCCCAGGTCAGCTAAGCAACAGTGACAACTGCAACAAAAAAATAGCCGGGCATTGTGGTGGACGTCTGTAGTCCCAGCCACTTGGGAGGCTGAGGCAAGAGAATCACTTAAGTCCAAGAGTTGGAGGTTGCTGTGAGCTGTGACTCCACAATACTCTACCCAGAGAATTATAGTGATATTCTATCTCAAAAAAAAAAAAAAAAAAAAGAGTTCAAGACCAGCCTGAGCAAGAGTGAGACCCCATCTCTACTTAAAAAAAAGAGAGAGAGAGAGAGAGAGAAAAGAAAAATTAGCCAGACGTTGTAGTGGATGCCCATAGTGCCAGCTACTTAGAGCCTGAGTCAGGGGAATCTTTTCAGCCCAAGAGTTTGATGTTGAGGCTCTGCCAGGGCACTCTTACCTGGGGCAACAGAGTGAAACTCTCTGTCAAAACAACAAACAAACAAACAAATCAAAGTATTTTTAGAGGTGTTTCATGCGAGTTTCAGTGGATAACAATCCATTGTATTCTTTCAATTAATGTAAAATTTATTTGGAATAGTATCATAGCTATTGGAGAAAGCTTTTTAGGTATGGAAGGAGCTTGGGGCCATCACTGTTGGCAGTGAAATAAAAGCTAAGGCATGAAATCAGTAAAAATTTGGAACATATTAGTGAAAACCTGGAATAAGAATCAGTACTGACCAAATACTAGTCCAGTGTTCTTTAACACCATATTTTCTCATACTTGAGAGTCAAATTCCAAGAAAAACCAAACTACACTTTTGGAAGTTTTAGCTGTCCATTCCCATCATCAGTACACTATTGTCCAACAGCAATAGTAATTTGCTTATTTGTTTGTTTCGTTTTTCAGTCTTGCTATGTTGTCCATGCTGGACTTGAATTCCTAAGCTCAAGTAATCCTGCCACCTCAGCCTCCCGAGTAGCTGGGACTACAGGCATACACCGCCATGTCCTATAATAGTAATTAAAAGCTATTTTTAAGAGAGAATCCTGCCAGGAAAAAGGGAAAATGCATAAAAACTTCTTTGTCAAATAAATCGTTCCCAGTACATTCTTCACAGAGATAAACTAGAAATTCTTGATTTCAAAGTACTTGGATCACTATAAAGTTTTTCTCATCAAGCCATACTACTTCCACAGATTTAAAAAAAGTTCAATAATATTAATATTTTAGAAAGAACAAACATCTTATTTCTTCTTTAAAATATATTCCATAAACAAAATATTTTTAAAAACTTTGGTTTCCAGCTAGGTCAAAGTAAGGTATATTTAGTACCTTTTAACTTTAAAGATAATTAATTAAGGGGCAGCGCCTGTGGCTCAGTGAGTAGGGCGCAGGCCCCATATGCCGCAGGTGGCGGGTTCAAACCCAGTCCTGGCCAAAAACTGCAAAAAAAAAAAAAAAAAAAAAATAACTAATTAAGGCTCGGCACCTGTAGCTCCATGGTTAGGGTGCCAACCATATGTACCGGGGCCAGTGGGTTCAAACCTGGCCCGGGCCTACTAAAAACGATGACAAAACAGCCAGGTGTTGTGGTGGGCACCTGTAGTCCCTGCTACTTGAGAGGCTGAGGCAAGAGAATCGCTTAAGCCCAAGAGTTTGAGGTTGCTGTGAGCTATGACGCCAAAGCACTCTACCCAGGGAGACATAATGAGATTCTGTCTCAAAAAAAAAAAAAAAAAAGAAAAAGGAAGAAAAAGATAATTAATTAATTTTTCTTTTTAAGAGAGCAGGTCTCTATATTGCTCAGGTTGGCTTTGGACTCCTGGGCTCAAATGATCCTGCCGCTTCAGCCTCCTGTGTAGCTGGGACTACAGGCATGAGCCACTGTGGCCAGCTTAAATTTAAAATAATTATAAAATATAATAAATACACAGAAAATGCATACACTTTATATATATAGCTTAATAAATAATTAAAAATTGTAAAACCCTTTAACTACTCCTCAGGTCATGTTAAGATGTTTTCTACAGGCTTGGCACCTGTGGCTCAAAGGGCTAAGGCACCAGCCATGTACTCCTGAGCCCAGGTGTACGAATCCAGCCTGGGCCCGCCAAACAACAATGACGGCTGCAACCGAAAAATGGCCAGGCATTGTGGTGGGTGCCTGTAGTCCCAGCTACCTGGGAGGCAAAGGCAGGAGACTCGGTTGAGTCCAGGAATTGGAGGTTACTGTGAGCTGTGATGCCACAGCACTCTACCCAGGGTGACAGCTTGAGGCTCTGTCTCAAAAAAAAAAAAAAAGATGTTTTCTACAGTGTTTTGTACTAATATGCCACCCATCATTGTAAGAGTATTTTATACTCTTATAGAGTATTGCTCTCTAAAATTTGGTATTGTCAGACTTTTTAATTTGATGGTTGTGTAATAGTACCTCATGATGGCTTTAATTTGCATTTCTTTGATTACTGAGTTCAACCAACTTTTTTTTTTTTTTGGAGTCAAAGTCTCACTTTGTCACCCCCAGTAGAGTGCTGTGGGTCATAACTCACAGCAACCTCAAACTCTTGGGCACAAGCTATCCTCTTGCTTCAGCCTCCCAAGTAGCTGAACTACAGGCACCAGCCACAACGCCTGGCTAGTTTTAGAGATGGGGGTCTTGCTCTTGCTGAGCCTGGTCTTGAACCTGTGAGCCCAGGAAATCCACCCTCCTCGGCCTCCCAGAGTGCTAGGATTACAGGAGTGAGCCTCCATGCCCAGCCCCTTCAACCCGCTTTTTATGTTTATTGGCCATTTAAGTTTCTGTTCCTGTCCTTTGCTTCATATTATTGATTTATAGAAATTCTCTATATAGTCTCAACATGACTCCTGTGATGGTTATATGCATTGTCTCCCACTCTGTGGCTGGTTTTTATTTTTTACATTCTTTGTGGTGTCCTATAATAATGTAAAGAAGTTTTTAATTTAATTTAACTTAACTTCTTTTTTGAGACAGTCTCACTCTGTTGCCTCAGGCTACAGTCCCATGGCCTCAGCCTAGCTCCCAGTAACCTGAAACTCTTGGGCTTAAGAGATCTCCATGCTTCCGCCTCCCAAGTAGAAGGGACTACAGGCACCTGCTACAATGCTCAGCTAGTTTTTCTGTTTTTAGTAGAGACAGATGTGTGTGTGTGTGTGTGTGTGTGTGTGTGTGTGGTGTCTCACTTTTGCTCAGGTTGGTCTCAAACTCCTGAGCTCAAGCGATTGATCTCCCCAACCCTCCCCAACCCCCCCTTGGATCACTAGAGAGCTAGGATTACAAGCATGAGCTATCATTCCTGGTCGAGAAGTTTGTTTGTTTGTTTTTTTGAAACAGATCCTTAAGCTATTGCCCTTGGTAGAGTGCCATGGCGTCACAGCTCACAACAACCTCCAACTCCTGGGCTTAAGCAATTCTCTTGCCTCACCCTCCCAAGTAGCTGGGACTGCAGGTGCCCACCACAATGCCCCGCTATTGTTTGGTTGTACTTGTCATTGTTTGGCAGGCCCGGCCAGATTTGAACCCCCTAGCTTTGGTGTATGTGGCTGGCGTCTTAGCCACTTGAGCTACAGGTGCTGAGCCTGGTCAAGAAGTTTTTAATTTTAATGTAGCCCAATTTTTTTTTTTTGAGACAGAGTCTCACTATGTCACCCTTGGTAGAGTGCGATGACATCACAGCTCATAGCAAACTCAAACTCTTGGGCTTAAGCAATTCTCTTGCCTCAGCCTCCTGAGTACCTGGGACTACAGGCACCCGCACAACGCCCTGCTAGTTTTTGGTTGCAGTTGTCGTTGTTTAGCTGGTCCCAGCCGGATTCGAACCTGCCAGCCTTGGTGTCTGTGGTTGGGGCCACATACCACTGTGCTACGGGCACCAAGCCAAACTTTTCCTTTTTAATTATGTTTTTATGTTTGTTTAAGAACTTCTTCCCTACATCATGGATAAAAGTCTGCTAAAATTCTTTTAATCTCTTGTCTTTCACAGTTAGTTCTTTAATTTATATTGAATTGATCCAGAAAGTGGCATTTAGATTGCACGTCCAAGCGTTCTGCAATAAGGATTAGCAATGCAAAAGAACTTTCAAGTTCTTTTTGCATTGCTATGCTTTGAGCCCTTTTTAACCTTTCCAGTAAGGGAAGTATGAGATACTTTGTATTTTGAACTAAGGATGGAATAATGGAAGGGAGAAGAGCTAAGCCCTAACCGGTCTTGATCCTAATTGTTTCACTGAAAAGGTGGAGATAATAACTTTCTTTTGCACCAAGGACAAATGTTTCGAAGACTCTCTGGCTCTCTCAGCCAAGGTCCTAGTGCTCTCTGGAAAGCAGGAACAGATTAAAAGAGAGAAACAGAAACTAATCAGAAGCAAGCATGGCCAAAAAGCAAAGGGACAATTAGCAAATAATCCAGACACACAAGATATCCATAAATTGGGATCATTGATATAATATGTTGCAAGCAAAAAGAAAAGTATTATATAAATGAGATGGATATCCTAGATCAAATTTGACATTATCAATATTTTTATTATTTTTATAACATTCTTCTACAAACCTGACTGATGTAGAAAATCATTTAAATTTATTTCTCACCTTAAGAAGTAAAGGTCTCAGGCAAAGATTGATTAGTATCATAGTCGGTTGAGTATTTTTCTTTTCTGACAATTACACAGAGGAAACCTCTAACCACTAATCCATATTTAATTAAATCTTTTCTCACAGGAAAGCATACATCATTTTGGTTTGCACGGTCTGCTATGAAACTTTAGTTTATGAGAAACTAGATGTTATATACATTCTGTTTTGATTTTAAGGATTAAATGGTTTGAGTTTTTTTTAATTTAACAGAAAGTACTGTTTAATGGTTCTCAGACTTTTCTTGGGAAAGAGCCCATTTTGTTTATTTGTATCTTCTCACTTTCTCTTGACCTATCCTATTACTCTTTTCTAAAACCTGGATGTTGGCTTTGTTAATCCTCTTTATTAGTAGTAGTATTCCATTTCAATGATTAATGTTCTTATTTTGATTTCCTTTTTTAAAAAATTATTTTATAATGACATAAATGTATACATGATCTATGTACAAAGGACTTAATTAAAAAAATAAATAAAAAATTATTTTGTTGCAGTTTTTTTGTGTGTGCTAAAACAATACACAACATTAAATTTTCCATATTAATCTCTTTTTTTTTCCTGCAATGAGGATTCCAGCCTGGCTCAGGGCTCATGCCTGTAATTGTAGCACTCGGGAGGTCGATGTGTGGGGATTGCTTGAGCTCTGAAGTTCAAAACCAACCTGAGCAAGAGTGACACCCCATCTGTACGAAAAATAGAAAAACTAGCAGGCATGGTGGCTGGTGCCTGTAATCCCAGCTACTCTGGAGGTTGAGGCAGGAGAATCACTTGAACCCAGAACTTTGAGACTGTTGTGAGCTAGGCTGGTGCCAAGGCCCTGTACCCTGGGCGACAGAGTGAGACTGTGTCTCAAAAAAAAAGAGAGAGAGGGCCTCCTTAGGTTACCCAGGGTGGAGTGCAGTAGTATAATCATACCTCACTGCAACCTCCACTCCTGGGCTTAAGTGATCCTCCTGCATTAGCCTCCCACGTAGCTAGGACTTCAGGTGTGCTCTACCATGGCTGGTTAACATTTTTTAACTTTTTAACTTTTTTAAAACATTAAAAAAATTTTTTTTATGATATTGTTCAGGTTGGTCTTGAACTCCTGGCCTCAAGCAATCCTCTCACTTTGGCCTCCCAAAGTGCTAGGATTATAGGCATAAACCACCGTACCCAGCCTATCTTAATTAGTTTAGGTGTATAATTCAGCAGTGTTAAGTATATTCATACTGCTGTGCAAGAGATCTCTGGAATGTTTTTGTCTTGCAAAATTCATACATTATGCCCATTAGACACTAATTCCTCTCCCTAGCTCTCTGTAATCACCTTTGTACTCTGTTTCTATGATTCTGACTACTTTAGGTATTTCATATGAGTAGAAACATGGTATTTGTCCTGTTGTGACTGGCTTATCTCACTTGGCACGGTGTCCTTTAGGCTCATCCATGTCATAGCATGTGTCAGGATTTCCTTCCCTTTTAAGACTGAATAATATTCCACTGTATGTATATCTCACATTTCCTTTCTGAATTCATCCATCAAGGGACAGGTGGGTTGCTTCCACCTTTTGGCTATTATGAATAGTGCTCCAAGGAATGTGCTGTGAATTATTTTGGATGTATACCCAGAGGTAAGATTGGTGGATAATATGGTAATTCTATTTAAATTTTCTGAAGATCCTCCACACAGCTTTCCATAATAGCTGCAATTTTTTACGTCCTCATTAATAGTGCAATTTCTCTGCTTCTTTGGCCTACACTTACTATTTTCTGTTTTTCTGATAGTGGCCATCCTAATAGGTATTAACATGACATGTCACTATGATTTTGATCTCTATTTCTCTTATGATTAGTGATATTCACAATCTTTTCATACACTTGTGATTTTTTAAAATATCTTTTGAAGAATTGTGTGTGGTGAAAATTAATTTTTAAAAAGATACATTGGTACCTGTAATGTAGCATATACTTAAATGTACCTATGACTTTTTTATATTAGGATGTGGGTGTTTTCCTAATATAAAAATTAGGATGCATTACAGATATAATGGTCTTTTCTTTACTTTTCTTTCCTTTTTGATATTTTCTGTTTACCTAGTACAATTTTTATTTATGAAAAGCAACTATTCGACAATCTACTTTTCTTGCTTAACCTCCAGTCAGTAGATCTATAACCTGCTTTAAGATCGTTTGCATTACTGGGTACGGTAGCTCTCACCTGTAATCCTAGCATTCTGGGAGGCCAAATTGGGTAGACTGCCTGAGCCCAGAAGTTCTAGGCCCACCTGAGCAAGAGCAAGACCCCCGTCTCTAAAAACAGCTGGGTGTTGTGGCAGGCACCTGTAGTCCCAGCTACTCCAGGGGCTGAGGCAAGAGAATCACTTGAGCCCAAGAGTTTGAGGTTGCTGTGAACTGTGATGCCACAGCACTCTACCAAGGCTGACAAAGTGAGATTCTGTCTCAAAAAAAACAAAAATCTTCTGAGTTCATGCGTTTGTTATCAATTTGTTATCAGCATAGCAGCTTTACCTTATTACAGGCTTTTTTTTTTTTTTGCAGTTTTTGGCTGGGGCTGGTTTGAACCTACCCCCTCCAGTATATGGGTCCGGCACTCTACTCCTTTGAGCCACAGGTACCGCCCCATGTTATAGGCATTTTTTTATACCCTTATTTTGTTGCTAAGTGAGGTTGGCTTCTCTTTGAAAGTTTCCACTGGGCAGTTGTATTTTGGAAGCTGAATTCAGGTGTCAGCTCTAGTTAACAAATGATATTACCTATTGGTGATTTCAATACTTTTTTCCACTTAATTTCAAATATTTCAAGTCCTTTATTTGAACTTTTCAAATATTGTAAAGACCCATAGTCCCTTGTGATATTTCTTGTGTATTTATTTATTTTTGAGACAGAGTCTCACTATGTCACCCTCAGTAGAATGCAGTGACGTCACAGTTCACAGCAACCTCAAACTCTTGGGCTTAAGCCATTCTCTTTGCCTCAGCCTCCCAAGTAGCTGGGACTACAGGCGCTGGCCACAATGCCCAGCTATTTTTTTGTTGCAGTTGTTATTGTTGTTTAGCAGGCCCAGGCCAAGTTCGAACCCACCAGCCCCAGTGTATGTGGCTGGCGCCCTAACCACTGAGTTATGGGCACCAAGACACTTGTGTGTTTATTTTTATCAACCTTTTTGGTTTATAATTTACATAAAGTAAGACACACCCATCTAAAATGTATGATATTGTACAATCAGCAGCACCATCGTTAAGACACAGAACATTTTCTTTTTTTTTTTTTGAGACAGAGTCTCAAGCTGTCACCCTGGGTAGAGTGCTGTGGCATCACAGCTCACAGCAACCTCCAATTCCTGGGCTCAATCAAGTCTCTGGCCTCCGCCTCCCAAGTAGCTGGGACTACAGTCACCCGCCACAACGCCCGGCCATTTATTGGTTACAGCTGTCATTGTTGTTTGGCGAGCCCTTTGGTTACAGCTGTCATTGTTGTTTGGGCTGGATTCGAACCCGTCAGCTCAGGTGTACGTGGCTGGCGCCTTAGCCCGTTGAGCCACAGGCGCCGAGCCGTAAGACACAGAACATTTTCATTACCATACAACGTTCCCGGCTTGGTGCCTATGGCTCAACGGGCTAAGGCGCCAGTCATGTACACCTGAGCTGGCAGGTTTGAATCCAGCCCAAGCCCGCCAAACAACAATGACGGCTGCAACCAAAAAATGGCCAGGCGTTGGGGCGGGCGCCTGTGGTCCCAGCTCCTTGGGAGGCGGAGGCAGGAGACTAGCTTGAACCCAGGAATTAGAGGTTGCTGTGAGCTGTGATGCCATGGCACTCTATCTAGGGTGACAGCTTGAGGCTCTGTCTCAAAAAAAAAAATAGGAAAAAAAAAAAGTTCCCTTGTGTTTCTTCCCAGTGAACCTTTTCCACTCTCTGTCCCAAGTAATTACTAACCAGGAAGAGCACCACTTGAACCCAGGAGTTTGAGGTTGCTGCCAGCTAGGCTGATACCAAGGCACTCTCACCCACTAGAAATCAGATTTGGGGACTAGTCCCAGACAGTGGGACTCTATCTCCAAAAAATCACATGTCTTTTTCTATTCATCTCCTGCTAAATCCAGACATAACCATATTATTCTATTTAAAAACAATTCTATTGGCTCGGTGCCTGTGGCTCAAGTGGCTAAGGCGCCAGCCATGTACACCTGAGCTGGCGGGTTCGAATCCAGCCCAAGCCCGCCAAACAACAATGACGGCTGCAACCAAAAAATGGCCTGGCGTTGTGGCGGGCGCCTGTAGTCCCAGCTACTTGGAAGGCAGAGGCAGGTGACTCGCTTGAGCCCAGGAACTGGAGGTTGCTGTGAGCTGTGATGCCACAGCACTCTATCCAGGGTGACAGCTTGAGGCTCTGTCTCAAAAAAAATAAAAACAATTCTATTTAAAATACTACAAAGTTTTTCAGTTATATACTTTATAAGATATAAGCTTTAATACCCCAAAATAAATTATTACTAAGAAACTACTATTATTCAATTAAGTTTCTAATAGAGTAGGCAATTTCTCCTACACATCAGCCAACATCTGGAAATACCTAAAATTCAGAGCCTCTAGATTTGGCTCTGAATGCTTATTTGTGTGACAAAATTGTGTTTCTGCAACAATTGAATTCATAGGGCAGTGCCTGTGGCTCAAAGAAGTAGGGCCCCGGCCCCATATGCTGGAGGTGGTGGGTTCAAACCCAGCCCTGGCCAAAAACTGCAAAAAAAACCAATTGAATTCATATTGAAAAAATTTTGTTTTCAAGAGGCAGGGTCTTGTTTTGTTGCCCAGGCTTGTGTGTAGTGGTGTAACCGTAGCTCAATTTACTGAGTGCAACTGATCCTCTTGCTTCGGACTCCAGATTAGGTGGGACTCTAGGCATGTGCCACCAATGCCCAGCTAATTTTCCTTATTTTTCATAGAAACAGGGTCTCAGTAGTTTTCCCAGGGTCCTCTTGAACTCTTGGCCTCGATTCCCACCTCGGGTTTCCAAAGTGTTAGGATTATACGCTTGAGACACCATGCTTAGCTTTCAGGACTGAGTTTACAAAGGCACCAACCCCATTCCTGCATACTCTGCCCTCATGACCTAATCACCTCCCACAGGCTCTATTTCATAATACTCTTAACACAAGGGATTAGCTTTCAACATATGACTCTGTGGGGACAAAAACATTCAGACTGTAGCGCTCATTTTTGGAACCTTGCCATCAGGGTTTGTGGTTAAAGTTTAAGTGAACTAAAATGGAAGAAAGGCTTATTTGAATTGCCATAGGATTATCCTTTTACTTTTATGCAGGGATTAAAAACTGAAATTTGAATGTACCTTTCTATGCTCGTTTTGTCAAAGCCAAGGCAGACCACTTAGTAGAAATATGTTTCAAATATGACTGACTCAATGGCGTTTAGCCAGAAGCCACCAGGAACACATTCACAGCTGAACAAGTTGCATTTATTACTCATCGCGTAACAGAGAACAGACACCACAGAAAACAGTAGGATGTTGCAGTTATGGGGTGTTAGAAAAAAATGTTTCTAGGATTTGGGCTTATGTTAGGTGATTTAGAGGGTTTTAAGGAAGCTGGAATTTGCTGGGTTGGAGACTTTCAGGCAGTAGGGGGAATTCTAGGATTAGGTTATCTTTCCGTATCTTAACCAAGGCAAGAGAAGACCAAACCCACACTAAAGCTATAATTGGTGGGTGGCGCCTGTAGCGCCTGTGTCTCAGTGGGTAGCGCACTGGCCCCATATCCTGAGGGTGGTGGGTTTGAACCCGGTCCCGGCCAAATTGCAACAAAGAAATAGCTGGGCGTTGTGGCGGGTGCCTGTAGTCCCAGCTACTTGGGAGGCTGAGGCAGGAGAATCGCCTAAGCCCAGGAGTTGGAGGTTGCTATGAGCTGTGTGACGCCACAGCCCTCTACTGAGGGTGATAAAGTGAGACTCTGTCTCTACAAAAAAGAAGAAGCTATAATTAATTGGTTAAGAAGCAACAGGCACGTTAGCCAGGAGAGGGAGATGTTTGGTGTTGTGAGACTTGGACGACGCTCATGGTTTGCCTGTGTTCAGACATGATTCTGGGCCCATCTTATTTTTGTCTTTACCCACCATGGTTGCAGAGTACCTCTGCATGACACTGATGTTCTGTGAACTTGCTGTGTTCAACAAGAATACACCCAGCTGTGAGGGCCAGCCCAGCTCCTGATGTCAACAGCTGCTTTTCTCTTCCTCAACCACTAGTTCATTAATTGGGTATGGTAATAACCATTGATTTCAAACATTTCATAAAACATACTCTCCATGTTTTATGAAATTATAACACTTACTCAAAATATAAAACAGACATCATTGCATTTCTAAAGGTCTACTAAACTATAGTAATTTGCTTCTCTTCAAATTAAAGCGTTATCATGAAGTGCTTTTTTTTTTTTTGAGACAGAGCCTCAAGCTGTCACTCTGGATAGAGTGTTTTGGCATCACAGTCCACAGCAACCTCCAACTCCTGGGCTCAAGCAAGTCTCCTTGCCTCCGTCTCCCAGAGTGCTGCGGTGTCACACAGCTCACAGCAACCTCCAGCTCTTGGGCTTAGGTGATTCTCTTGCCTCAGCCTCCCAAGTAGCTGGGACTACAGGCGCCCGCCACAACGCCCAGCCACTTTTTGGTTGCAGCCGTCATTGTTATTTGGTGGGCCTGGGCTGGATTCGAACCCGCCAGCTCAGGTGTACTTGGCTGGCACCTTAGCCCGTTGAGCCACAGGCATCGAGCCTATCATAAAGTTCTTTGACACTAAATTTAAGAATCAGGGAGTATAGGTTTCATATTTTCTAATTTTTTATTCCTCATTTTACAAAATGTTGATCTATCGTAGTCACTTTGTCATTTGAAAAACACTGAACTAGCCAACCTCTTTCTGGACTTTCTCTTCCTCTAGAAGCCTCTTAACTCTCCTAATCTATGTCTTTCTTTCTCTCTCTCATTCCTTTTTTGTTTATTTGTTTGTTTGTTTTGAGACAGAGTCTCAAGCTGTCACCCAGGGTAGAGTGCTGTGGCATCACAGCATCACAGCAACTTCCAACTCTTGGGCTCAAGTGATCCTCTTGCCTCAGTTTCTTTATTTTTAGTAGAGACAAGGTCTCGTTCTTGCTCAGGCTGGTCTTGAACTCCTGAGTTCAAGCAATCTACCTGCCTTGGCCTCCCAGAGTGTAGGAATTCAGGCATGAGCCACTGCGCCCAGCCTCTCTCTCCCTCATTTCTGAGAGTTGTTGCCTCTGTTGCTATCACTCTCTATGACCTTAAAACACCCATTTCCTCACTAGCATATTTTCTCATCATTAGACCAAACTAATGTGCTAGTGTTAAAACCTGCGAGGTTCCTTTCCACTTCCTTTTCTTTGGAAAAAATGTAAAAGATGTTGGGTGGCACCTGTGGCTCAGTGAGTAGGGCACCGGCCCCATATACCCAGGGTAGTGGGTTCAAACCCAGCCCCGGCCAAACTGCATCAAAAAATAGCCAGACATTGTGGCGGGTGCCTGTAGTCCCAGCCAGTCGGGAGGCTGAGGCAAGAGAATCACCTAAGCCCAAGAGCTGGAGGTTGCAGTGAGCTGTGTGACACCACGGCACTCTACTCAGGGTGATAATGTGAGACTCTGTCTCTAAAAAAAAAAAAAAAAGTAAAAGATGTCTAGAATATTATATTACTTATTTTTGTTTACATAATCACGAATTTTATAGTTATTACCGATGAGATATTAAATGTGTTGATGTTTTATGTTAGTCTCACTTGAAACTAGGCTCACAAATATAATAATCCTATGGTAATCCTTTTTTTATTAAAAAATGATGTGCATTAGCTTAGTCTGTTTTATCTTTTATTTGCTCATTCATGCATCTCTAATGCCTCAAGATCAGGTGTAATGACTTGACCCAGAAGGTTCCTTTATGTTTTAGCCTAGTATTGGGGGTAGAGGAGTAGAGGGTAGGAAAACATTCTTTTTTCCAGTTACAATACATGCTTATGGTAAAAAAAAAAAAACAACAAAAATTACAAAGCACAAAATAAACAAAGTATAAAGAAGAAAACTAAGCCCTAATCCTGCCATCTAGAGACAGCGCGTTACTGGTAACATTCTGAGTTGTGTCCGCCCAGGTGTCTCTGCACATATCTGACATTATAATGTACACATAATTCAGTTCCCTGTTTTTTTCTCACACATCGTATTATACACATTTTCTCCATTTAAAAAAAGTAACCACATGACTTAATTATGCACATAATATATGAATAAGATATCTCTGGGTTTTTCTCAAGCTACTGCCCTCGGTAGAGTGCCGTGGTGTCACCACTCACAGCAACCTCCAACTCCTGGGCTCAAGCGATTCTCTTGCCTCAGCCTTCCAAGTAGCTGGGACTACAGGCGCCAGCCACAACACCCGGCTATTTTTTGGTTGTAGTTGTCATTGTTTGGCAGGCCCAGGCTGGGTTTGAACCTGCCAGCTCTGGTGTATGTGGCTGACACCTTAGCCACTTGAGCTACAGGTGCCGAGCCAAGATATCTCTTTACAAATACTAAAATATTTAGGTGTAAGGATATAAATCAACTAAACTTTGAACACCCTCCTACTTAAAAGATTCCTCAGTATGAAAATACTACTGTTTGTTTAGTCATTTGCCTGAGTTATTTCCACTGTTTTCCATTCAAACATTGATATAAGTTTTAAGGTAAGTAAAAATGGAATTTCTGGTTTATAAGATATGAACATTATTTGGTCATCATAGACATTTTTTAAATATAAAAGAGTATTTTAATTCTTCTCTTTAGAAACTGCAAAGACTGTGCATGATTTGGAAATAAGACAGTACCAAACAATGGCCAAAGGTGAATCATCCACACTACTGCTTCTCTTTACAACCTTATCACCGGTGATCTTGGTCGTTTGTTGCCTCACGTTATTTCTGTCCATGTATTCTTCATAGTCTACTTTCCCTTCCACATAAATCTGAGACCTCCTTTTTCACATACGGATACGCTAAGAGATTCCATGTGACCTTTCAAGAAGCAGACATTACAGGGATTATCTATCTAGCTTATCTATCTATCTATTTTTTAGAAATAGGATTTTGCTATGTCGCCTAGGCAGGAGTACAGTGGCTATTCATAGGCACGATCATTGCACACAACAACTTTGAACTTCTCGATGTGATCCTCCTGCTTCAGCTTTCCAAGTAGCTGGGACTACAGGCTTCAACCATCATACCTGGCAGCCCTATTTTACAGGTAGAAATACTGAGTTTTGGACAGATTACCTTGCTCAAGGTTACACAACCAGAAAGTAATAGAATTTAACCCAAACTGTCTTACACTGATACCTATGGGCATGTATTGTTGGTGGACAATTAATGCCTTAAATTTACATTGCAACTTGAATTGACAGCCTCAAGCTAATAAATGATGGTAACAACCACTGTTTTGATGATCAAGGGCCAATCTTAACTGATGAATATAATATTTTCCACAGGTATGCTCCATAGAATTGTTTAGGTATTTCTAATTTAAGCTGCATACTTAAGTTGTGAGCTAATGATTACTTTTGTCTTTTCTGTTTCTATTTTTACATATTTTTTTAAGCCACTGGGATTAAACAACTTGAGAAGTTTAGAAATTTATATTAATTTTTATTCAAAATAATGGTTCTTGGGCTCAATGCCCGTAGCTCAACAGCTAGGACGCCAGCCATATACACTGGAGCTGGTGGGTTTGAATCCAGCCTGGGCCTGCCAAACAACAGTGACAACTGCAACCAAAAAATAGCCAGGAGTTGTGGCGGGCGGCTGTAGTCCCAGCTACTTGGGAGGCGGAGGCAAGAGAATTGCTTAAGCCAAAGATCTTGAGGTTGCTATGAGCTGTGACACCACAGCACTCTACTTAGGGCAACATAGTGAGACTCTGTCTCAAAAAAAATTAATAATAATGGTTCTTACAGGATAGCTAAATTAAAAAAAATTGGTTATTTATGCATGCTTTCTAGACTGGACTAGTAAATATTAATAATTATTAAACAAACAACCAAAATAAGGAGAATAAACAAAATGTTACACCATTTCTGGTATGAATATTTTTTCGCAAAGAAAGTAAATAAGTGTGATGGAGTGTATTTATACACTCAAATTAAAAAAATAGTCTCTTGGGCAGGGTCTGTGGCTCAGTGAGTAGGGCACCAGCCGCATATATCAAGGATGGCGAGTTCAAACCCAGCCTCCGCCAAACTGCAAAACAGAAAAAAAAAAAAAAATAGCTGGGTGTTGTGGCAGGCGCCTGTAGTCCCAGCTACTCGGGAGGCTGAGGCAAAAGAATCGCCTAAGCCCAGGAGTTGGAGGTTGCTGTGAGCTGTGTGATGCCATGGCACTCTACTGAGGGCAATAAAGTGAGACTGTTTCTACAAAAAAAAAAAAAGTGTCCTTTCTAAGAATTTTTTTTTTTTTTAATGAATTTATTTTAACAAGCCCAAACTTTATTTTGGTTGCAGCCATCATTGTTGTTTGGCGGGCCGGGCTGGATTTGAACCCACCAGCTCAGGTGTACATGGCTGGCGCCTTAGCCCGTAGAGCCACAGGCGCCGAGCCAGAATTTTTTGAAACATGAAAAATTATACTTTGTGTTGTAATGGTTGAAATAAAAATGTTCTTATTCAATTATTTCCTGTTTACAAAATGTATAGTGAATACACTCTATTGGCAAGTCTGTG